>JANHFT010000981.1:0-17069 GCA_032467955.1 Pseudoxenodon macrops | reverse complement strand
GAGTTGGAAGGGACCTTGGAGGTCTTCTAGTCCAATCCCCTGCCTAGGCAGGAAACCCTACACCACTTCAGATAAATAATCAAATTCATCAAATTACCCCACAGTCCTACAACACCTATAGTCTGGATTGGTAGCCTTTTGTAAATATTTAGTAAGACTCCTTGAAGATTCATCACAGAATTGTGCGCACACTGACACTTTATAGGAGTCCCATTGAAAAGATTTGAACTGACTTTGGAATAATTACATGCTGGATCTTTTACAACAGGACTTTAAACAGCAACAACAAAGAGTTTAAAAATATTTTCTGATAAATTATGGCTCAGTTTGATAAGATAACCTACTAATAGGAACAGACAATTTAGTTAAATTCATGGAAAGCAACTCAGTTTAAGTAGGCATCTCTGTCAAAGACTAAAAGATTAGAAGATCGAATAGCGACCCCAAATATGTCACAATGGACACCATTTTGCAAGGTAAGATGCTGGAATGGCTGCTGAAGTTGGGATCACTTTGACTGGCCCCTTCCTTGCCTTATTTGCCAAATAAGAACTGTAGGTGAAGAATTTCACAGGTGTACTGTTATTTATGCAGTGGTTCCCAATCTTTCCAGCTTGGTGGCCCATTGCAGGGGGAGAGGGGATGGTTCTGTGTGAGTGGTAGGCATGCACATATGCAGCTCCATTTGCACAAGTGGAGGTGCGCACTCATGTTCACTCCTGATTGTCTAATCTAGTTCTGAACAGGCCATGGCCCAGTAGTAGGCCGCAGCCCAGGGTTTGGGGACTTCTGATCTATGATGCTCCAGTCTCAAAATGTTGCCAATTTACTTTTGATGATGGATTCAAACTTACCTCAGACTAAGAGCTCTTGTTATTCATAGCTCCTTTTCTCTATCTCTGTCAAAGCTTTGCACATTTTTCTCTAGTATATCATTGAGTGTTTCAAAATCTGAGCCCCCCAAGCAGGAAAAATAAATGCCATGAACCAAAGTGCAGAAGAGTCATTCAAAAGGTCTTATATTCTTCATCCAAAGCCAGATCAAGCTATTCTGGATTTGGAGTGCCCTTAATGCCATTCTTGGGGGAATGAAAAGGAATGAGTGCTAAAAGTTTCTTCTAGCATGAACCCCATGTTGTTTATTTTCATTTGTTTTCTGGAAAAAGTCCTCCTTTTGTCTTTATTGGGAATGTTCAATTGTCACATTTTCTAATTGCTTGAAAATTACAATTTTCAATACTAAAATGTACTAGCCACATGGAAATTCCACTTGAGAAGCATGAAGGAATAGACACAGAGGGATATCAATACAATTTGCAGTCCCTTGAATATATTTGTCAGAATGAGAGCTGTGTTAGTACTGTAAAATAATTTGAGGATGAACAGTGCCGATATGGGAACACGAAATATGTAGATTAGACCACATGTATGAAATAACTGCAGAGAGAAGTCCTCATCTCTAATTATCATCATCAAGAGGCAGAGTTAATGAATGTTAACCTTTGAGAGAGGTGACTGTACTCTAAAAATGATTCCAATTGAGCCACTAAAACTATGCTGAAACTTTCCAGATGCAAGAATATTAGAAGAATAGAGTAGAGCTGAAAGGAGCTTGGAGGTCTTCTAGTCCAGCCCCCTGCTCAAGCAGGAGAACTTATACCATATCAGACAAGTGACTGTCTAGCCTCTTCTTAAAAACTCCAGTGGTGGAGCACTCACGATTTCTGAAGGCAAGCTGTTCCACTGATTAATTGTCCTCACTCCTTCATAGTCAATGTATGTTATTAATATCTGCGTCAGTTATATGTTGGCATTTGAAATGAAATATATATTTTAAAAATTATTCCTTTTTCTCTGCTGTGGATTGTCATTCTTTGTTTTAAAAAATAAGCAAACAAAAATAATGTCGAGTGCAAAATTAGTATGCCACCTACACTATGCTACCTGAAGCTTATTATTTTTTCCTTGTGGAAAGATTAACAGTCAATACAATTCATTCATGCATCATTTAGAGATTTCCTGCTTCCACAACTCTGTGATAACTCTGAGCAGCTAACAATCAGGGAAATGAACCTATGAAAACAATATTCCAACTCAACTAATCCAACTAATCCCAGGTTGCCCTTCAGCACCCTTGTGCTTCTGCAGCTGAATACAATATGCCAACATGTTTAAGATTTTCATTCTAAGCAGCTGGTAAGTTTCTCTAAGTGACCAACATCAATGATGTTCATTTGAGAGCTTTTAAGTCCCTCTTCCATTCCAAGTCTCCCAACCCAATGCCTCTTACACAGCATCACCAAACAAGTTAAAAACATGTCTTGAGCTAATGAATCTTTTGAAGCGAAGGTGCAAGGATAAAAATAAGAAGCTGCAGTGGAGGTAACTTATTCAGAGAATCCCATTAATTTAGGAAATATACATCTGTTTAAAAAGACAACGGGTGATTGTTGAAAAATGTTTTACAGCTTTAAAGAGCTAAAGATTTCACACTTGGAAGAATAGCTATTTATTGTTCGGTGTGGGTTTCTTGCCTAGTTTAATGGAATTCTCCCAGAAGACTAAATAAGATTTAATGTAGTCCATTTATGTGTCATAAATGGAGAACAGAAAATGTATAGCAGCGATGCAAAGGCACAGAATATCCAAGGCCCTATGTCAATTTCCACCTGCCCAATATGCAAATTACTCACAAGGGTGAGCTGGCATTGTAATAACTTAGGCCAACAATAATATATGGGATTTAATTAAACAAGCCAAATTAATTCCAAGCAATAAGGATGACTTAATAACATGTGCATTCTGGAGACCAGTTATTCAAAACAGGACATGGCCTTGTTTAAGGGAATAGTTATCACAGTAATTTAGCTTGCTGATAAATATATTGGTTTAATAGCATGTTTTCTAGATTGTTTCAAAAGGAAACAAGTAGTAACATCTTTTAAGAAATAAGGTCTTGAGTGCTTTCTTGTTTAAGAAAATGATTAGGAGTAGACAATGCACAATCATATGCATTACTATGTTTAATAAGGATTGATCTCAATAACTATGCCTTGGATTATACTGTAGCTTTGGACTTAACTGTATTAAGGTAAAATATGATAATTATTTTGCTTTTTTCCCTAAAGAATATAGATGAATTAGTCTAAGCAGTCCATTTTTTTTAAATTTATGAACTTCCAATATTCACAAGCCCTTATTTTTAATGTATTCTTCATGTAAAGTTTGGATTATCACTTCAATATAATAAAAAATGAAAGCGTATGCATGATTATCCAAATATAAATCCATTTCAGCATTTTACTTCTTAGCTTGCAACCTAAAGTCAGTTGAATGTCTATGGAGATTCTCAGTCATCCAGGTCATGGTTGTCCCAAAGGTGCATTTTTTAAGAGGCAACTGGACTTTTTGGTTGAACCTCTGGTTGTATTTCACATGAAGAATGGAACACATGTGCCAAATCTAGATTTTAATATTATTTAATCATAAACCTAGTTGGTTGAGTGCCTATCATTCTGCAATGAAATGGACTTGTAGCTTCTGTATGGAAATTGAGTCATGGCAACTAGACAACTTGCTCAGACTCTACCTGAATGACTGAGAATCTTCTGTTTATTCATGGGGATTGGGGGTCTGCCAAAGTATAGAAAAAGAAAACCACCTGAATCATTCATTGCCTGAAAAAAATGTGAGCACTATTAGATCTCATGGAACCTTTCTGGCTTGGCAGACTGGCTGGGGGCGGGGGGGAAAAGGGATGGTTCTGTGTGATCATCAGGCAAACTTGTATGTGTGCAGCTCCATTTGCGTGAGTGGCGGGCATGCACTTGCCCGCCACTTCCGCAGCCTGGTTCCAAAGGGCTCAATGCCTGGTAGTGGTCAGCGTCTTATACCAGTTAAGGAGGAAAGAAAAAAAACTCTACGTAGAGGCAGAGAAGCAGGAATCAGAAGTCATTACAACTAGAAGACTTCTAAAGTCCCTTCCAATTCTGTTATTCTATTATTCTGAATTAGAATACTTTATTCAGCCAAGTGTGATTAGACACACAAGGAATTTGTCTCTGGTGCAGGAGCTCAGAACAACAGAGTAATAATAATCATAATAATGATACCAATAAAAGTAGATAGTAGAGAAGATGAGAAGGATAATGATAATACAAGCATACCACATGGGTAAATATACCTAGATATAAGTAAATATAGGGTTGCTATGGCTCAGTGGCTAAGTTGCTGAGCTTGTCGATCAGAAAGGTTGGCAGTTTGGTGGTTCGAATCCCTAGCGTCGCATAATGGAGTGAGTTCCCATTACTTGCCCCAGTTGAAAAGCATGTAAAAATGCAAGTAGAAAAATAGAGACCACCTTTGGTGGGAAGGTAACAGTGTTCCATGCATCGTTGGCATTTAGTCATACTGGTTACATGACCATGAAGACATCTTCAGACAGCACTGGCTCTTTGGCTTTTTAACAGATGAGCACTGCCCCCAGAGTCTGGAACAACTAGCACATATGTGTGAGGGGAACCTTTACCTTTACCTATAAGTAAATATACTTAGACATAACTGTGTACTGAAACCCTTCAAAATGTTAGAGTAATAGCAATTAATTTAAATTAAAGTTAGACTACTGTGTGAAGTTTTAAAACAAATTCATCTCTTATATTAGTACATTTCACAGATAAGTAAGTGAATGGTGTTTTTTTTTACAATGGCCCTTCTCTCTTGCTGTTCTGACTGCCAGACCCAGACTTTACATCTCGTGACAAGTTCCAGTTATTGTGTGTAATGATCTGCTGTCAGTTTCTTCGCACCCCAACTCCCCTATTTATGCTAGATCAGCCAGGCATGACTACAGTGACTCTTAATGTGGCAATGTGAAATATAATTAATGTTCAATAAACAACACCTAATTTTCCATGTATCAGCTTATGGAGTCAGTGGAGGATTAAGGATGACTCAAGAAAATGTATTAATTTTGAGCTCCAGTTAAAGGCTCAGAAAGTCAATGGCTGTAGGTTTATTTAAATGTTGGGATGTCAAAGAATTTGGCCACAGGAAATGTAGGCATTCTAGTCTATGAAGTGCTGCCATACTGTGAACACTAATGTCCCTTGAAATGTGTCAGACGTCATGTTTCCCAGATAAAAAATCAATAGTAATCTAGATTCCCAGTGAAGAGACACTGGTGAAAGAGATATTGGTGAAACTATAGTTAAATAAACATCTATGGAGATTTTCAGTCATCCAGGTCATAGTTGTTCCTTTTCAAGAGACAACTGGACTTGGTTTTTCTTTGAAGATGTTTCTCTTCTCATCCAAGAAGCTTCTTCAGTTACAGTTAAGTAAACAACTTTCCCTGAGTGTTTTTCTTTTTCAAATGCTAAAAGCAAGATAATATCCATGTGAAACATCTCTTGGGATATTTACATTTACATATTTTAGGGAGGAATCACTATGGATAAAGCCCCCGTGTTAGAAACTATCGTAAAAATAAAATGTGACACACTTTTTTTAATGCAGCTGTAGAATTTAAATATAAGAGAAATGAGAACGCATATAGGAAACATGTTAAATGTGTTCTAGCTCTCAAGCTAATGCTTGAGCTGACCATTTGGAAGCAAGCAGTTTAACTGTGGAACTAAATCCCACAAAATGATGTGCCTTTGTTCCTCATTGCAGATATGCTACTTTTGACTGCATGGAAATGGGGTTGAATGATTCCTGCCATGATTCCTGATTCCGATGCATAATTTTTAAAAAAAATCACCTTACTTTTCCTATTTTATGAGCTGTGGGGGTGCAAGTGGCTGGGATGCATATTGCATTGCAGGCTAATTCCGCTGATTGCTAGGGTTCGATTCTCACCGGCTCAAGGTTGACTCAGCCTTCCATCCTTCTGAGGTCAGTAAAATGAGGACCCAGTTGGTTTGGGGCAATAGGTTGACTCTGTAAACCACTTAGAGAGGGCTCCGTGGAGCAGTATATAAGGCTAAGTCCTATCGCTATTGCGATTTCTTTATTAAAAAAGAAAATTCTATACAGTATATAAATTATCACAGATGGTGTAAAACTCATTCCATAATTGAGGGAGAATCCAGGAGCTTGGAAACATTAGCACCAATGGTTTGAAAACTTACATTTTTGGCCCCTGCATTATTAGAGCTTCTGCACTCTAAAATCAGAGTATGTTGGATGATAATATCGGAGGGCAAAATTTCAATACTGTAGTGGTCAAAAGGATAGGACTCTTTTTGATTGATTCTAATGCTTGCCCAGTTCCAGTTATATACTTTCATTTTAGAAGAATAAAATACTCAGAGATATGTGTTTCCAAAAATAACTGTAATCTTTTTATATTGTATAATTAAAGCATGTGAAATAGAAACATGTGTTAATAATCAGAGCTGAAAATCAATGTAGACACTAAGAATCTTATGAAATATAAATGAAATTACTGGAAAAACATGTATTAATGGCAACTAGTTATTAGCTAATTATATGATTCTGTAAATGAACTGGATCTGGAAAGGAAATGGACAGGGAAATTGAAGCATGAGTCCAACTGGAAAAGAAGAAAATTGTTCCAAGGGGGAGAGATTTGAATGCAATGGTAAATGCCTTTAAGAACTTTTCAGCAGACATAGAGAAATTTGAATTTACTAGCAGCTTAGTGAATTCAGATGTTCAAAGTGTCTATCCTCAGTCTTGGTGAATGTCAACAAAATTAGATTTAAGAACAGAACAAAAAATTAGCAAAGATTAAGAAAGCATGAAAGAAGTGTTTAAGTAGCTAATAAAATAATTGAATGAGAAGTGAGGGATGTGCAAATCTGTCTATATAAATTGATGGCAATATAAGTCTCATTTATACATTCCCAATAAGCTAGGCAATTTTACCAAACATGAAGGAGTAGAGGATAGTAAAAATATTGAAAAACATTTAAAATTGTAGTTAAAAAGTTTGAATGTTGAATATTGTAAAGCAGCAGATATAAATAGCTATTCCCAACAGAATTATTCTCCCTATTTTCAAAACTACATATATTTCTTGGGATTAATCCCAAACTTATCTCTTTTGTACCTGATGCACATGGTGGGGATTTTTGTTTGGTTTTTGGCAATGCCTGTTGTTTTCTTGTTCTTCTTTAGCAAAAACTAATATATGTTGTCTAAATAAAAAGTCTCCTGCATTCTTAATTGCAATATAGTAGTCAGTAAATGCCAGGCATGGTGACCCATATGTCTTGATGATGGAATGGATTTTTATGTGGGAAGAATGTACTCATCCATCAAAGATGCCAGCTTCCATTTGACCAGCTGTATTTCACAATAACAAGATTTGCCCTGTCAGAAACATTAAGGAGTAGTTCAAACCATGTATTATGCCCCATAAATTATGATAATTCTGAACTTACTATTTTGATTCCATTTCATATATCAAAAAACAAAAAGCCACTTTTAAGGCACATTTTAAGAGCAACGATACGATGATCAAATAGAAATTTAATATATGCATTTTTTATTTTTAATATCTGTTGGGAAATTTTTTTTCCTGATTTCAGAAGGGATAATTGGGTGGGGATCAATTGTGTATCTGGATTTCACCTTGTTTTTTTATTTGTTTGAACTACATGAAATAAGAGTCTACCATATATTGCACTTTCCTTCATTATTTTATTCTTAAGTCATATTTCCTTTCACAATTCTCCCTACAAAGCTTCCATTGGTTTTTTTTTTTAAACTAAAATGCAATTCCTGAAGTTTTTAGCAACTAATCAGTCCTAGATAGCTACTAAGAGCAGAGAAAAGAGAATCCGTGAAGAAATTTCAAACTCAAAATTCATAAAACCTAGTCACCAACTAATTAAAAAAATACTCCCGTTTTTCTCATTTCTAGACTAGAGCCGCACTCCTAGAATTAATAGGAAGATAAGTCCTAGGCAAGTTGCTTGAGCACATCAGGTTTTCTGCAGTAGTTCTTCTTGAACAATAATGATGCAAATAGCAGGCTTTTGAATGTGCAATACTGCAACAGCCTGAGATTAAAGTGAATACTTTTCCTTACTTTTCTATAGAACTATGGGGAGTTCTTTGTCTTGTTCTGCTTCCCTCTCTCCCCACCTTTTAATTACTGTGCAGGAACAGGGGTTGTAGGAATGAAGCGTAGGCATTGAAATGACATTAATTTAGGACAGCCCTTTTCAAGTGTGATTTATCTTAAATAATCTGGACTTGCTGAATTCATCATTTCAAAGGAGCACTTGGCAATCATCTTAAGCACGGGAGTGTCAAAAGGTGTAATAAGTTATAAATCCATATTTCCTCGGAGTGATAGGTATCTGGTGTGGGGTTTTTTTTTCTTAGTTTCACGAGACAAGTTGGATTAAATCTCATATTTCTATTAAAAAGAAGGTGACCTGGCTTTCCCATCATGTGGGCAAGCGTCTTCTCTGCTAGTGTGATTTGTGAATCACTATCTTGCAGAAAAAAAGTGGAAAGGAGAATAAAGTGTCAGTTGTGAAGAAGCTGGGCCAAGAGTGATCCCTATTGATAAAAGGACTCAGTTGCATGAAGTTTCCCCACAAATGGCTACTCCTAAGCAACAGTCAGTTATAGTACCAAAGCTGACTCTATTACAATGGAGATTGGCAGTAGAGACCCATTAATACAGTGGATAGATGGTATTATTCCTCTATAGTATCTCCAGAAATGGACGCCTAACTTTTCTGTTCCTAGGCCAAGAACTTCAATTATGGTGACCACCTCTTTCTCCTCCTCTTTTTTATTAGCCCCAAAGGGCTACTGTGGCTGAAGGAAGAGACAAAAGCAGATGCAATTGAAGATTATGGCTCTATATCTGTTGTTGGCCCCATATGGGCATGAGCTGAATTCCTACCGTTTTCATGGCTGCCATTGTTAAGATGAGCTTATTTTGGGAGCTAGCATGGCCACACAGCAAGTTGCTGAGTAGCCTAGCCTATATTTCTCCTCATATAGTTATTGAGAGGTGTTATGCATCATGCTCATAGAGGTACAGTTTGGGCTGAATGCGATAGAGAAATTAAATGAATTATTGTCTTTCCCACTTATCCTAACCTTAGTTGTACTATTCATATCTGGGGGAAAGTCTATGTGATAGGGCCACCATGTTGTATGTTTCCATGTGTAGTTAAAGCTCTCCATCCTCATCTGCTGTCCAAATTCTGAAATTGAAAGTAGTTGACATAAAAGCATGTTTCATGTTCGTCCTTGATACATAATGGAAAACTTTTGCTTAAGTGCCTGCTTCGTAATGGTCAAATACTGTCAGATTTTTCAAACCATTATTTAATATATTGGTCAATTCCAATATCACACAAAAGAGCGTGCACAGTTGCTTGTCTCTTATTGGTCAGTAATATTTCTTGGCTTGTGTTTTAAAAAGATTGCCTGCAATGGTAAACACTACATACTTCAGCACCACTTATTAATGTCTTTTTGTTGGATTTATCTCTTTAGGGCAAGAGAAAGAGAATGCTGGAGGAGCAGAGGAATGCATTAATCAATTAATTAACCCATGCTGTTACATGTAGTTCATTGTCATAATCATACAGCTTTTCTGATCCTTCCATATTGGCAGGTATGCTGTTAGTCTGCAGCTTCTCATAAACATTTAGATGATGTACCATAATTTATGGGGAAAAGGTTTTTATACATAATTAGAATTATTTCCGAGGTCTAGATTTATGTATTTATTACATTTATTAATTAAATGTATATGCTTCACATCTCACTATCGATTATTCAATATGGATTCAATATTTATTAAATTTATATTCTGCCCATCTCACTATCCAATATTCATCATGATATTCCCAGGGTTTGTTTCCACTTTGGGTTTCCACTTGTATAACTGATTGATGAGAGATTTGTTTCTGGGATAGTTTTTGCCATCAATGCAACACATTCTTGTGTGAAAACCGACCTGAAAGCAAATGAGAAAACAGTCACTTTGATGACTCACTAATACTGTAAACAAGCAAGCAGCAAACAAACAAACAAACAAACAAACAAACAAACAAACAAACAAACAAACAAACAAACACATATTTAAAGGAAACATGTTAAATAACCTTTTTTTTAATAATTTCTTTGGTTTTTGCTGATCTGATATGTATTCATTTATTTCAAATGCACCCTAATTTTCCATGGACTGAATGCTGGGGTGGGATTCAAAAATTTTAGCAAGGAGTTCTCTGCAGTGGTGAAATCTAAAAAAAAATTTCCCTCCTGGTTCTGTGGGCTTTAGTGGTTGTGATTTGATTTGATAGTCATGTGATTAGATGAGCTCAAAAACCAACTTTCACACTTCACACACAAACAAGACAAAAGCCATACAACTGACTCACACACAATGCAAAAGCACACAAAATGGCCCCTGAAACAACAAGCATGAACCTCACAGCCACAAAGACCTGAAGAACCAACTTTTACACTTTGCACAAAAATAACACAAAAGCTACACAACTGACTTCTACACAATTGACTCACACACTATGCAGAAGCAGCTGGACTTCACATAAAATGGCCCCTGCAATAAGCATGAACCTCACAGGGCAAATAGTTAGTTTTTTAAAAATGCTTTAAAAATGTTTTTTTAAAAAGGTTCTGACATCCCCCCCCTCAGCTGATTGTTAAAGACAGCCGAGAGTCGGGACATTTTTTTTTAATTTTTAAAGCCTTTTTATAGGTAATAGGTAATAAAAAATGCTTTTTAAAAAGTAAAAAAAAAACAGTTCATCAGCTGTGACAATCAGATGTGCCACCGATCGTAGGAACCTTTTTTTTACTTTTTAAAAGCATTTTTACTACCGTTTCTGTGAACTAAAAGTATTTATTACTACCGGTTAGGGCAAACCGAGCAGAACCAGCAGCATTTCACTCCTGGTTCTCTGCCTGGTTGCTGGGTGGGCGTGGCCATGGTGGGCGTGGCTTAGTCGACCTCCTGCACCACAAGGGTGAGCATTTTTGCCCTCCCCTGACTCAGGAGGTTTTTTATCAAGCTTCTGGAAGGGCAAAAATTGCCTCCCCAGGCTCCGAAGGCCCTCTGGATGCCTTCCTGAACTTCCAGTAGGCCCATTTTTCATCCACCCTGAGCCTCTGCACACACCCTGCACTTACTGCACACACCCTGCACTTACCTGCATTCACTTACCTACACAGAATCTTAGCTAGAGGTTTTCCCAGACCACTGCGAACCCCTAGCAGCCCACCCCTGACTGAATGTCATGGCACTAACGTCTGACCCAGCTATCATAAAGTCTTCCTTTAAAACCTCAGATGAGCTTGAAGAACTTTCATTCTTCATTCAAGTCTAGTACATTTTTGCCTACCATGCTGTCAGAAAATTGCTTAGCCTGCTTTTTCCTGTGAAAATGCTTATTATTTGAAATTTGCATTGATGGCACACAATAAAACTGTAGATTTATTCAACTGCCTTATTTTCAAAAGGCAGAATGAGTGAAAAAATCCAGTCAGGCTTTTTGGCATGCCTTCCTGGTGACTAGCTTCATTTGATGAGATGCCTATACTAAAATTATATTTAATGTTCCATCTGCATATGGAAAGGTCAAATGTGCTTCACATTGTGCTTTAAAATATTTGTAGCGTGATCTCACTCCTCCAGTACTGAATGAAAGGTGTTGTATATATTCACTATATCTTGAGGAGATGGGCTGAAAACAAATAGGTGGTGTCATTCACTGAGCTGTGGGTGGTGAGCCTGTGTTGAAAGTCCAATGTCAGGACATCATAATTTTGGCAGATAGTTCTGATAAAGATAGATATTAGATTATGTGTACTTATATTGTTGGATATGTGTGCTGCTTTGTGTGTGATTTGTACATTTCTGTGCACAGAAAGAGAGAGAAAGTCTTATATTGGAAGAGTGTTGAAATTGTTTCTTTTTTAGCATTGGAAATTATTGCTGGTTAGCATTTAATATGTTTATGTGCCCTGCTCAGTTCTGCAGCCATTTCTGGAGCGTAAAACTAGATAATTGTATCTCTTATTAATCTTCCACTCACCATCAGTATGCTTTTTTATGTTATGTCACCTGCCTGTTTCAGATAGAAATCTTCCGTTTGTTGCAGACCTCAACAGTTTTCTGGCTATTTTACAGAACAAGGAACACTCTTTCAACTAAGCCAATGCTTCCCATGTTCTCTTATGCCTTTTTACCATGACTGCTGCACAAGCTTTATCACATCTGGTAATTAAATGGTTGCTGGTTGGTTGCAGAAGGGTTAGCTTCTGAAATCTGAGGATGACATTGTATTATCTTCAATTATTGGGGAAAAAGCAAAACATTGCACTACTGAATTTATTTATTTAAAGGAAGCATAAAGAAAATTGAAAGCTTGGGAAAAGTTTTGTTTAAATAAATATTTCCTCAACCATCAACCTTTTTTTTAACAAGGCAAGACTTATACCTATTGTGCTCTTATAATTCTGAAAGTCATGAGAAAATAATAAGGCAGTAAAGTAAGGCCCTTTTTATCTCTTTATATGACCATTTCAACTTGTTTAAATTTGTAAATTTTTAATTTAACTACATTTGTATATCCTTATCTGTATGATTACTATGAGTCAACAATGACTTGATTGTTTACTAGATTTATATGTAGATATAAATGGTATAGTTATACATATGTACTTATACATATAAGAGTATTTATTAATTAAATTTTACATTACCCATCTTATGGCTTGAGGTGATTCTGAAACTCATATATTGGCCCATAAAAGTTCATCTATGGAAAGAAAAGTGATTAGTCATGGCTTTATTGAACAGAAAATTGGGAAGGCACAGAAGTTAGGATATTGGCCAGTGAGGCAGGTCTGACTCTTTGTCAAAGGCTCTTAATCTGAGCAGAATTTTCTTAAACTGATTTAGAGTCCTGCATAAACACACAGGATATAAGCAGTCTAAACAGTAAGTAGAGATCTGCTCTCGAAAAATTCAGTTTGTTTTAAATGAATTAAATTAGTAAATCTCTATTTGCTAATTAATTTTTTTATAATTAAAATAGTGGGTTTTGGTCTGGCTAACATGGAGATGAAGTTCTCAGGCCTTTGGATCCAGCTGTGCTGGTTCTGATTCTGTGAAGGCAGCATGCCTGCTCCCCTGTTGAATTGAAAACCCAACAACTTTGACCTGTCAAAGGGATAGCTGAATAATCTAGTACATAATAACTTCAAGGATGGTTTCTGGTCTAAACAGAACCTGTGATATTAATTTAGTGTATTGTTCACTCATAAAAATCTTACTCTTGGGGTCATATTCATAGCTGTTGCTTAGTTTTCTGACTGATGTTCATGTAGAATTGTTTGTCAGTGAAATATGTCACAGTTGTCCTATTCAGAACCAAAATAATTATAGCACAAGGGACATTGGATGACAAAAATACAGATATGCAGTTACTTGGAAGAGGAAGAGGATGAAGAGGAGGGGGAAAGAGGAGGAAATAATTATTCTATGACAGGCAAATGTACATAATGAGGAAATAAATCCCATTATTTTGGTTGGTTGGCAAGCAGTCTTCTGAAAAAGAGAGAGATATCCAAAGCACAGATGAAAATGGCTTTTTTAGGCATATATTTCTTCCAACAAGAAGAAAAGAAGCTGAGCCACCAAAAGATCACAGCATTGGTCTACAAATGTAGTAAAATGATAAGAGTAAGTGCTTTGCATGCTATAAGTCCATGATTCTATTCAACAAAAGAGTAGAAAAGAATGAAGACCTGCTGCTCTTTTGTAATCGGCCATGATGCAAGATCATTCTGGAGCCAGGGAGACATTTGCCTCTCATTTGAAGCAAAATGAAAATAAAATTGTAGTATCCTGAAGATATGATAGTAGAAATGAAACAATTTATGGTAGCTCTTAGGAAATAGTGAAAAATATTATCTAGATAATTCTGAACTGGATGCACTGAAGCTATTTTTTGTCATTATAAATTGTGTTTACATTGAAACCAATCAGTACAGAAACATTTGAGCATTATTTTCCATTATTTAAGTAAGCCAATACATTTTGGGCTGAGTTACTGTTGAATCAGCAATCAAATTAGAATTGTTGTGGTTTATGTATTTCTGTGGTCCTTATGTTTTGTAAATAAGATTCACATTAATTTTTAAAAAATGTTCACCCAGTCAGTAGCAAGCAATAATATGAGTAATAATAACCAAATATGAGATGTAGTGTGCAAGTAGCATGAAGGAAAGAGGATAAAACCTTTGCAGCTCTGTACTGAGGGAGTGATGTGCAGGCCTAAGAAGTAGCAGATGCATTAAAATGATTTGAAAAAATAAGGGAGATAAAATATTCTTCAGAATCATCAAAATAGATAAAACTGTTGTGACAGAAGACCACTGCAGAATTCATGGTCAGGTTTTAGTAATAATAATCAATATTTCCTTTGCAATGTAATTGTGGTCTCAGAGGAGTTTTAAAAGCCATTTCTTCTCAGTACAGAAACATTCTGACAGAAAACAACAGGAATAGTTCAAATATTGTGCCTAATTTCTATAATTCATGGACAATTTGTTTAAACAGTTCTAGTATTCTACTCCTTTATATGCTGCAGTTCCGATGAGAATCAGATTTATATTTATGATTTCAAACAAAGTCATGCAAGAGAGCAGCATGAAATACATTGACTTTTAAAACACACTGAGAAAAATATGATCACTTAAAAAGCCTTCTCAAGTTGCTGCCTCACATAATTGCTATTTCTTTGCCCAACAATCTTCTGGCTAGATAAACCAGCCATGAAAAATGTATTAAAACATGATGATGATCGTCCATCATATTCAAAGAGGACCTTGACATCTAATGGGTTGTGGGCTGTCCACAGTGTGTCTGCAGTTAGTTGGTAAGGCCTATATAGGCATGGAATGTTCTGCCACATGTTGAGCAGACATCTGTGGGTACCATTGTTGCAGCATTTGCAGCTCTGGCTTAGCCGAGTGCTCGCTTCTCTTGTGCTATGGTTGTTCTTCTGTCTTCAAATGTCTGGCAGTCTTGGTGGATCAACATGCGCCGTGTCGATCGATCTTGTGCCAGGGTTTCCCAGGAGTGGTGTCGATATCCAGGGACTTGAAAGAGGCTTTCAATGTGTCTTGTATTGCTTCCTATGTCCTTTGTTGTGATCGCTTTCCTTGAGACAGCTCACCATAAAGGAGCTGTTTAGGGATGCCATGGTCTGGCCCAGAGGTGGGTTTCAGCAGGTTCTGACCAGTTCTGCAGAACTGGTAGCAGAAATTTTGAGTAGTTTGGAGAACCAGTAAATGCCACCTCTGAGTGGGCCTGTCCCCGTCTATTCTCTGCCTCCCAAGTCTCAGCTGATTAGGAGGAAATGGGGATTTTGCAGTTTCCTTCCCCTGCCACACCCAACAAACCACGCCTACCAAGCCACATCACGCCCACCAAGCCATGCCCACCAAACCATGCCCACAGAACCGGTAGTAAACATTTTTGAAATGTCTGGCCATGAAAAATATATAAAATATATAATGGCCATGAAAAATATATAAAAACAATACAACTGCTGGATAGGACCCTGGCCCATATAGTCCAATAGTGATCAATTAGCTGCATAAGAAAGCTCATTGGTCTCTCAGCAGATGAATTTCAGAGGCGGTCATACTAGTATCAAGGCTAATAGCCATTGATCTCTATGACATCCATGAATTGGTCCTGCCGTTTTTTTAAACCAGCCAAGCAGCTGGTATGTTATATTGTATACTGTATAGTATGCAGTAAATTAAAACAAAACAAAAAACATCTTTTCTTTAACCCTAATTCTTCTAGGATTAAATTTCAAAGGGTGACCTCTGTGTCTGATCAAAAGTTCATCCACTTTTGTTATTGATATTAGGCATTTTATTAAATGAAAACATCACAATTTAAATAAAAAAGGTGTTCCCTCTATCAAGGCCCATAATTAAATATTATTTTCCTTTTTCTGTACCAAATGAATAGTACCAAGTTAATATTTTGCATATTTCCCCCCTTCTATGCATTTTGGATTTATCTTAATGACTTGATAATATTTTTAACAGAATAACAGAGTTGGAAGGGACCTTGGAAGTCTGCTAGTCCACCCCCTGCTCAGGTAAGGAGACCCTATACCATTTCAGACAAATGATTGTCCAATCACTTCTTAAAAGTCTCCAGCAATAAAGCATTCACGACTTCTGAAGGCAAGTTGTTCCACTAACTAATTGTTCCAACTGTCAGGAAATGTCTTCTTAGTTCTAGGTTGTTTCTCTCCTTGATGAGTTTCCATTCATTGCTTTTGTCCTGCCTTCAGGTTCTTTGGAGAATAGGTTGATTCCCTCTTCTTTGTGGCAGCCCCTGAGGAACATATCATCTCTAGCCCTTCTTTTCATTAAGCTAGACATACCCAATACCTGCAACCATTCTTCTTATGGCAACTGTTCTTTTAATCAACTTTCAATAAAAACAATGGAAAAAATGGAAAAAATCTTAAGGCTTTTCAAGGACTACTTGAGTCCAGAGACTCGTGTGCACCATATAAAGTACAACAGCAAACAGCATGAATCATGGCTCATCAAAAATCCCACCATGGCCAGTGTTAGCATTGTGCTGTGCATGATGTTCAAAAAAACATTGTCTTTTTGTTTTTGTTTTCAATCACAATCTCTCGCAGAATCTGTAGCAAAGATGTTGAAAAAAGATGCATTGCAATATAATTTCCCTCCATTTCTATTTGCAAGACATGGCCATGAAGGGTATCACTTCTCATGATAATAGATGATCATGGAATGGCAAATGATCTGTTACTTGCATTTTCAGAAAGGTTAGGATTGTCCTGAAGCTCTGAGCTGCCAAAATATTAAAGCAGGGATGGAGTTGATTTTTTACTGTAAACAGTGATTCCTGGATTTTCAACATCTTGGTAAGGCCACACTTGGAAATACTGTTGCTACGATATAAAAAAGACATTGAGACTCTAGAAAGAGTGCAGAGAAGAGCAACAAAGATGATTAGGGGACTGGAGGCTAAA
>JANHFT010000980.1:3784-15377 GCA_032467955.1 Pseudoxenodon macrops | reverse complement strand
ATTTGTATTATGATATGTAAAATTTATATGTAAAAATGAAATGTGGAAATCAATGTTATGGAAAATAAAAAAACTTTTGATTTAAAAAAAAAACTAAAAAAAAAAGAATGTCCACAAGAATGTCTAAAAACTCTAACTATGGCCTGAAAGCCAGACAGACTGGGACAATCTTTCCCCCTCCCCCTTCCCCTAAGGTAGCTTCAGTGAAGAACAGCTCTATTGTTTCCAGGAAAATTGGAAACTTTCTTGAACTCTGCTTCTTGTCTTAACAAAATAAAATAATAAAAGATTTTCTTCACATGAGTATGCATATTTCAACATTACCATCAAAACTTGTAAACTTTGACCGAGCTTTACTAAACACAGTCTTCAAGAAATAACTAAAACGTAGCAAGCTTTTAACATGTATGGCAGGAGAAGGCCTTTGGCCTAACCTAGCATTAGAAGATCTGCATAAACAAGCTGGTCTGATGGTTGCATTGTGGCATGAAGAGCTAATTAAGGGAGAAGCTCCAAATTCTTTGGAAAGCAACTGGCTTCGTCCAGGCTTTTTAAGGGATTGATGCCTTTCTTCTTTTGTACCAATAAAGGAGAATATTTGTAGCTCAAAGCTGAAATGAAGGGTCTTTGGTGCTTTTTGACCTTGGTTGTTTTCTTGCAGACATTCATTACCCAGACTAGGTAATGAATGCTGGCACTGATGATGTTACTCTAGTTTGGGTGATGAAACATCTGCAAGAAAACAACCAAGTTCAGAGAGCATCTCATTTCTTCTTTTGTGCCTAACATGGAGCTTTCCCTCCCATTCATCCATTTCACAGATGCAGTTTTTAATACTTTCCTTCAACAAAACTTCCTAATCAAGTTGTATTTCGAGCATTAGTCTGGATTCACGGTAGAGGTCAGGCCTGATGCCTTGGAAGGAAAAGTCCCTGGACTAATTGGAGAGAGGACACATGTGCAACTGAACTTGTGGCTTCCCCACTTCCATGAAAGTGGATAATCACAAGATATGCCTCATGGAAGCAGGGTTTATTTATTTATTAAACACACTTATATGACTGCTTAACTCATACTCCATAACTGCAGGATAATCCTAGTTACTAATTGGCTGTAAATATACTTTTGCTGCTAGTAGATAGTTAGCATTACATAGAATGCTGATACACTCTTCATGCTGCACCTTTGTGATGTTTGATTCAATTACTACCATTGAATTTCCAGTTTTTGAAGCAAGACGTCATGTGTGTTTCTTGATAAATGTCCACTTTCTCATGCATGTGCCATCTGTAATACTATTGGACAAAAGTATTTTCCATTTTTCTTTCTTGGGGAAACAATAATTCCTACAAACTACTTTTGCAATTCAGACAAAATTGTACAAGGATTTATTTGTGTGTGTTGACAGCAATGGAGAATGCACTGTATGAAATGTCAAAATCACAACTTCTATCATCGAGTAGTACAAGTTTCCTTATCTGAATCATGGCTTTGTTCTGTCTTGGAAAATTTGAAATGCAATCCCATGGATTCTGGGATGCTATTGAATTGTTATTGCTCCAGCTATGCTACTTCATTTGTATAAGACAACGTAAGGAGTAAGTATTTGTATATGTTCATATTAGTCAGAGTTGGACTAATATTGTAGAAGCAGCCTTTGGGATTAAAGAAATGAGTTTTAGATGACCTTGAATCGCTTTCACTCACAAATTGTCAGAGTAACATCTGATGGCAGAGAATTATATGTATAATCTTGAGTGTCCTGGAGGAACAGCAAAAGAAAAAATATATATTCACAACATTAATTAAATATAATATGTTCCATTGAATGGGATTTACTCCAATGTTTTAGTACAGTGCTGGTCTTCTTTAGAAACATATGGAAAGCTAAAGCTGCCCTACCAGTTGTCTTTGCAGGACCAGCAGTTCTGAAGTCCTGCCCAGCTAACCCCTGTCTGCAGAGACGCAAAAGGAATTCTGAGCTGGGGTGTGGGGTTACTTCCAAAGTGCTCTTCTATGGGCTTCTGAACGTGGAACAATCAGTATATCTTCCTGTATGAGCCCAGGGAGAGAGTTGGGGGCTTTGATAGGAACAGTTCCTTCAGTTTTCTGGTTTTATTAATTGTGACTTGACACCATAAGATGTATCAAGGAGAAATAATAATCGCTGGTGTGAGAGACAGAGAACGGGAAACCTGTCATTTGGCCATTACATAAAAATAAAGGCTGCCTGACTGCCTTCCCTTCTTTTCATCTGTAGTTTAAACTAAGAATATATTAAGATGAAGGTTGTCTCCTAATCCTAAAATCCTGCTTTTAATCTCAAATCAGTTGCTGGTAAAGCATCTATTTCTCAGGATTTAATCCCCCCTCCCCCCCAAAAAAAGGTGACAGATGACTAGGTCCTAGTTTTTGATACATGACGTTCCAGGGTTTTTGTTTACTTCCTTGTTTTCTTAAAAAAATTATAGGAAATTGCAGGGAAATGTAATTTTGGAGCTTTGGAATGTGGTGCCATCAATATGTAGATTGCACCTAGTTCCCTACCACCTAACTCCAAGGGAGCAGTTGGTACCTTTGAACATTGCCTAATCTCGATAACATGCTGTATGAAGGAGAACAAGCTAAAATTAAACCCAGACAATGTAAAGATGAACACAGCAAGGGGAAAGACTCATGAATGAGGTGAATCTGAATTGGATAGAGTTGCTTCCCCAAAGGAACAGGTTTATCAGTGCTACTGGACCTCCAGCTTTCACTAGGTATAAAGGTTCGAACAGTAGCTTCAAGCATGTGCACACAATCACAGTTAGTATATCAGTTGCAATTCTTCCTGAGATGTTCAGACTTCACAACAGTTAAACCTGCTTTGGTTACAAACTTATACAATATGCTTTTCATAACACTATCCATGAATATCAGTATATTGCAATTGTCCAAGCTGCTGACCTTTGCAAGCTATAGGGATTCCATGATTCTTCTACTGAAAAATGACCATTGGCTGACCATTGCCTACCAGGCCCAATTGAAACCCTTGTTCCTCACTCTCCTATTGTTTAGGAAAATGGCAAAACCAAATACCATTTCCCCCTGAAAATAAGACCACCCTGGATAATAAACCTAATCAGGCTTTTGAGCGCATGCACTAAAATAAGCCATCCCCTGAAAATAAGCCCTCCCCAAAACACATTAGCAGTCATGAGGTGACCACGCTTGCCACCTCCTACATCTCAAAAATAATAAGACCTCCCTGAAAATAAGGCCAAGCACTTATTTCGGGGGTCAAAAGAAAATAAAACCCTGTAACACAGGGTTTTCATTAAGATTTCCACCCATGTGTGCCTCTAAGATACCAGAGAAATGAGTAGTTGAAGCAGTCACCTTCGTAAGTCAAAGAAAAAGTATATTACTTTTTAGTCTGTTGTTCTCTTGCAAAATAGTAACACAGTCTTTCTAATAATCTTCTGCAAGTTGTAAAACATTTTGCATATGTGAATGAAATTTCTGAAAGGGTTTTCATCAAAGCTTGAAATAGTTTATCTTTTTCCTCAATGCACAGCTATACAGCTTATAATATATTGAGATAACAAAAATGAAAGTCTTTATCAACCTGACACTTTTGTGTGTGTCACACAGCCAATGTTATAATTAATTTGAGACTTACCTTTAATTCTGTGAGAATTGAGAAAGAAATTAAGAATGTCTTTGAGATAACCTTTCACTTCTTTAAAACAATTTTATAAAATTTGTTACATTGAAGTGAGTGGTGAAATTTCTTTAATCAAATGAGACAAAATTTCAGGCAAGATGTTCTATATTTAAGAGATTATTTCCTATTTATAGTTCAACAATATTAAGGCATACCATACTTCTTTCACTGGAGATGACACACTGAAATTGGAAAATTAAAATGTACTGGAATTGGACACCTTTGGTCCAGATATAATACTGTTTACTATAAAATAGCAAAGAAGGATCAGTGAGGGTTTCATACTTAGTGAGGGTATCGTAAAGACTGTACTTGAGTTCCGTGCTATCAGTGATTCAGTATATCAATCAGAATTTGTGGAAAATCCATTAATCTAACAATTAGCCAAGTTTATCTTTCAAGTATTGATTAAAAACAAGTGAAGGAGGATGAGGGATCTTCTGATCAGTTTTGAACTGAAATCACAGAACATGCAAGAAAGATGTGCTGCCATTCGAATGAACAAGATGTTGTATTTCAACATCTGTAAAAGCTTTAAAAATGGAATTAGACATAGGAAAATAAAGAATTTTTTTTTCTCAAAGATGTCCAGGCTCAGAAGGATGTTCCAACCTTAAATTGGTATTCTGAATGGGTGGCAATAGACAGTTGGTAATTAATTCAAAGAACGAAAGAGATGGAAGGAATAAACTAAACTTTTGTGCAGTAGCAATATCAAGATCCAAGGTACCTTAGAAAATGTTCCCTATTTGGAAGTATCCTTAGTATTAGGAGATAAAAGTAGATTGGCACTCCAATCACTATCAAATCTGAAGGCAACATGAATGGATGAAATATCCATAGAAATATGACAAGCGAGAGAAAAATCATTAAAAGTTCTCACCAAATAGCAAATCTACGGTAGAGAACCACTTAGGGGACAGTTTATATGCCAAGGAGTAAGGAGACTTAACAGAGTCTACAGACTTTCATACAATTTCCTTAATATGGCACGTTTGCAAAGTAATGCATTTGACCATCCAATGAAAATTAGAGCCTTACATATAAAGGAATATGTCTGATATTCATGCTGGTTTTCAAAATGCTGGGGGGAAAACCCTCCCGAGAATAGCATGGATAGCCAAGAAACAAACAAATGGCTCATGGACAGAATCAATCCAAAGTTCTCACTTGAGATATAAATTATCTTATTTTGGAACATGTTGTGCAACATATTGTGTGAAGACCCAGCTCCCTTGAGAAATCAGAGAAAGGTGAAAGGCTGCAAAGAAGTTGAAAAAGAAATGGGTGGACTCAGTTACAGTGATGTAACAGTGGTGCATTGTTGAGAGACCTGAGTAGCCAGGCAGAACCTCTTGGAAAAGGTGTATTTGACAACTAAGAGAAAACACTGACTTAAATGTGCATAATCAATCATCGATCTTTCACTCAGATGCACTGGGCTACTGCACAAGCTGAAATGTTGGGTAGATTATCAGGCAGAGTCTGTATTGCAGATTTAATGCTATTACTGGAGATGACAGTTATTACTCAGAGATCCATAAAAGTTACTTATTTATTATATTAAGCCATCAACAAACTCAAGGCAATATACATACATAAGATTCCTGGGGTATCTTCCATCTTGGAACCCCCAAAATAAATATGCTTATTTTCTGCAAATTTGCAGAATCTTAAAATTTGGTACAACATATACTTTAGAATCCCCTCTTCTGCTTTGCAACTATTGGGCCCCTGCCCATTCAAAACTGATTTTGAAATTGAATTGATTTTCAAAAGTACTTGATCACGAGAATTGCTCAGGTGACCTTCAAGCAAGCAGAACTTTGGAGCTCCATATTCAGAGACTGGAATGGTCCGTGTCTAAATTATGACAGCAATACTATTTATAAGCCTTTGCAATATCTGTTTAAAAAACAGATTCCGAATAGATTACTCCAGTCCCATATGTAGTAATTTAATAAGCAACAAGGGTCTGTTTTCATCAAAATACATCCAAGCCATTACTCCAGATTTCCATCAAAATATATTAATTTATATGATTCATGGCAATACTGCACTGCATAATTCTTCCAAGAAGTTACTGATCAATTCTGAAATCATTTGTTAATCTTTCCTCTCATGCTATAAATCTCCTTTGAACTGTCCTCATTAGTACACAGTTGTCAGGACTACTGGCAGCCCTATTTAAATGTAACTCATTTTGTAGTAACCACATCACAGAAGAAAAGGAACCTGCCATTTTCAATACACTCTTCCCAACACAGAGTGGGAAAGGTTAAAATAAAATTGTATACTTAGACGCATCTTTCCTGCATGAAACCATCATTAAACAAGTCAAGATATCATGAAATAATGAAAATTCATGTTGCCTAATGTGTGTGTGTGTGTACGGTGTGTGTGTGTAGGTGTGAAGACTGAAAGGTAGGTAGAAGGTAAAAAGAGTAGGTAGAGATAAAAATGTCTGAGATAACCATAAATACATATTACATAATGGAATAAACTCAGCTTCAAACTTTTTGCACAAGCTGAATCAAAGCATATGTTTTGGGGGTGTAAATAGAGGTTTTATAACAAATTTAAAATTAGAAAATAAAGTGCCCTGCTTAACAGAAGTAGGAAGTAAGTGCTACAGAGAACGTGGGGGGTCAAACTAAATGTGTGACACACACAGGTGGCTGTGAAATTAAGATCTTCTAGCAGGCAAGGGAATAGCATTATGGAATTGGTTCACACAGACTTATAGAACTAGATGAAAGTATTAAAATTCATTGCCATTTGCTTTCCTTTTTCCTGTCTGTGAGACGCAACTGGCCAAATGGCTGGAAATTATACAACAGTGACATAAAATCAACCATTCTATAGCACAGCTGTTTGTATTAAATTTCAGCTTGACTAAAAATACTTTTCTCAGATTTATATTCCGCTGATCATTTTTTAAAAAGCTAACCAATTAGAATCCTGTGAGAAACTTACCCCTTGTAACCAGGGGTGGGCTTCAAAAATATTACCAAGGGGTTCTCTGCACGGTTGCTGGGTAGGCGGGGCCATAGTGGGTGTGACCTAGTCAGCCTCCTGCACCAAAGTGGGGGGTGTTTTTGCCCTCCCTGGGCTCCGGAGGCTTTCCTTGATCCTCCGGGAGGGCTAAAATGGCCTCCTCAGGCTCCAGAGGCCTCTGGGCCTTCCCGAACCTCCAGTAGGCCCGTTTTTCACTCCCCCCAAGTCTCCATGTGAGCCCTGCACTTACCTGCATCCAAAATGGGCCGTGTGGGGACTCCTAGGAAGGGTAGGGCAGGGTAGGCGGGGCCAACCAGGAGTGGGATTTGGGGGTTCTCCAAACTGCACAGAATCTTGGCTAGTGGTTCTCCCAAACCCCTGCGAACCCCCAGCAGCCCAACCCTGCCTGTAACATGAATTGCTTTACTAGAGTCCCATTAAAAAAAACACACACACACTTTTTCCCCCCTAACAAGATGAGAGCAGTATGCTGGGAATATAAAGCCACTGACCTTGTAACTTTTACTATTTAAAGAGTTCTTGCTCACAAGACTAGGGTGAGATTTCTTTTGTACTAAAGTTTCCTCATGAAAGTTTTTTTCTTTTTTCTTTTTATATGATCCTTGACTTACAACCAGAGATGGGTTCCTACCGGTTTGGACCAGTTCTATAGAGTAGGTAGTAAGCTGCTGGTGACGTCACAGAACCGGTTCTGGTCCATGGACGCTGCCATCTTTTTTGTGGAATTTCTTTTGGTGGGGGGAAATATTTTTTTTCAATTATTCGGGTTTTTTTCTTCTGCGCATGCGCAGAAGCCGACTTTCCAGCACTGCGCATGTATCGCCATCTTATTTTTGGTCTCTTTTGGCATTTTTTTATACTGCGCATGTTTGCATGTGTGATGCACGCATGCGCTCATGAGGCGCACCCATGCGGAGTGGGAGGCAGCGAACCGGCAGCAACGTAAGTTAGAACCCACCCCTGCTTACAACCATTTGTTGAGTGATTATTTGAAGTTACAATGACACTGGAAAAAGTGAGCGTTTTTCGCATGATCATTGCAGCATCCTCATGATCATATGATCAAAATTTGGACACTTGGCAACTTTATGCCGGTTGCAGCGTTCAATGGTTATGTGTTCACCTTTTGAGACCTTCTGAATAAGCAAAGTCAATGGGGAAACCAGATTCACTTTACAACCGTGTTACTGACTTAACAACTGCAGTGGCTCACTTAACAACTATGGCTAGAAAGGTCATAAAATGGGGAAAACTCACTTAACAACTATTTTGCTTACCAATGGAAATTTTGTGCTCATAAATCAGGGACTACCTGTATCGCCTTCAATTTGATAGGTCTGTAAACAGACTTGTTTCTTTCAGCTACAGGTAGATCTCCATCTAAAAACATCTATTTAATAACCATTTGAAATTGCAACAGCACTGAAAATAAGGGATTTATGGCTAGTCCTCTCACTCACGACCGTCATAACATCCCTATGCTATAGATCATCAAAAATTGGGTGCTTGGCAACCGGCATATATATAAATGGTTGCAGCAACCTGGGATCATGTGATTGCCATTTGCGATCATCTCAGGTGGCATCTGACAAGCAAATTCAATGGGAGAAATTACATTTTCTTAGTGACCATCTGATTCACTTAACAATGCTGGCAAAAAGATTGTAAAATCAGGCACAACTCAGTTAACAATCCCCTTGCTTAACGATGGAAATTCTTGTACCAATTGTGGTCACAAGTTGAGGACTACCTATTCAACATTCTTTGCGTACCATCATTAGATAGTAAATTCCCAGATTGCTATAAATTGTTCGATGTGCTTGGTCATTATATTTATTGCTCTCAAATTATCATTATAAATCATTAAATTAGATTAACTTTGATAAAGTTACATAAAAACATAATATTAGAAATGACTGGCACTTCTATTTTCTGCCCTTCCTAGCTTATCCCCTGTGTTGCCTTGCTAAACTCGATAAGATTCTCCTGTTCTGTTTCAATATTTTTAATGGTTGGAAAAGTAGGATAGGCTTCCTGTTACTAACCAAACCAGCATTTTATATATATGGAATTTTATAGAGAAGTATCTGAAAATATCTGGATTGTTCCTCATAATCTCCTAATCGCTCTCTTCTCTTTCCATTTATTTACCTCAGTGAGTCAAATTACATGATTAAGATTCACCTGACATTTTGCTTTTCTGTCCCCACCCCCACCCGAGTCCATAAGGTTTGTATGGAATGGAGGGTAAGAAAAAAATGTAATGACATAATTTGTCTGAATACAATCTTATTTGTAAATACAGGGACCTTTAGAAGGCTGTAAAATATCAAGAAGGAAGAAAGAAAGCGCCCATTTATAGAACATCTGTCTTCCATGCCTTAAACCATGCCTCAAACTGCCATGCCTTTGTTTAAATAATAACCCAAGCTTTATTATTTATATACATTTATATTTATTTTATTTATTAAATTTATCTGCTGTCCATCTCATGGTTTGAAGCGAATCACAGTGATTTAGGCTTATTATATACATGCTGGAAGATTGTTTCAAATATCTTTCACCAAATTTGTGCTCTTTCCACAATATTTTAACTTACCTGTTATTTAATAGTTAGAAACCCTGATTCACCTTTGTGTCATTGACCAAATTGATGGCAAAGAAATACACTTCTTTTTTGTTGAACTAAAAGTAAATAATTGCAAAAATTATTTGGATTAGAACAATCATCTGGATTAGAACTTCACAAGTTTAGCACTACTACCCATTTTGGTTTTCTAAGGAATATTTAAGGGACCATAAAAATACATGCAGAGTTAAGGGAAAACTTAAGTGAGGGAACATTCAGAGCAGGGATGGGTTCTAACTTACCTCGCCACCAGTTCGCTTCCTCCCATGCTACGTGGCCGTGCCTCATGGGTGCGCACATAATTTGCATACGCATGCATGCGCAGTGCAAAAAAAATTATATATTTTTTTAAAAAGGCTGAAAACAAGATGGCGATGC
Source organism: Pseudoxenodon macrops (assembly GCA_032467955.1). Classification (NCBI taxonomy): domain Eukaryota; kingdom Metazoa; phylum Chordata; class Lepidosauria; order Squamata; family Pseudoxenodontidae; genus Pseudoxenodon; species Pseudoxenodon macrops. The sequence goes on along the minus strand of JANHFT010000980.1, from coordinate 5,643 downwards.
ATGCGCAGTGCCGGAAATTTGGCTTCTGTGCATGCACAGAAGGAAAAAAAACTGGAAAAAATTGAATACCCCCAAAAAATAAACCAAAAAAAAAAGATGGTGGCGTCCATGGACCAGAACTGGTTCCGTGAATCACCAGCGGCTTACTACCTACTCTATAGAACCGGTCCAAACCGGTAGGAACCCATCTCTGATTCAAAGTCCTACTACACTGCTACACTTTGAGAAGTCTCAGTAATTCCTTCCATTAACACACCACCACCACCACCCCGATATCACTGCATCCGTGAATATAGAGTTCTTCCTAAGAACGGGTCACTGGCCCATGTAGATTTCCTACATCAGTCATGAATACATGAAACATATTTATATGGAAACTGAATGTGTTTATGATAATCGTGTAGGTAAACAAAACCAGTGGAAATAAGGAACATTGGTTTGAGAAATAAAACATCCCTAGGTATGTTCTCCTTTGAAATGTTCTTGTAAATGTTAAATACTCTTACATTAATCTGACTCCCAATTTCCAAAGGGAATTTTGTAAGCTAAAGATGACAGGCGTCAGACCTGAACGTTCCCTTTTTTAGGCATCAGTTGTGAGTCATGATGTAATGGCAATCTGATTGTTCAATCAGGAAATGACTGCATTGGAAGAATGATGTGATCTTGTTAAGTAACTGTTATAAAACCAACAGGTGCTAAAAGCAGATTTCTAAAAAGTGTTCTGTATAAATAGAGAACTGCAGGTTATTACCCAGCAGGAAAACATAATTCAACCTTCACTTTTATTCACTGGCTTGTCATCGCTTTGACCCAAATGAAAGCTGTTGTATTTTTTATTCCCCTTATCTTCATCATTTTGTCTTTGTCTTCAAATTGCAGAGGTAGTATTTTGCTGTATTTGGATAGCATTTTTATACCCAGTTCATGCAGTGTTATCCTAATGAAGTTCTTAATCAGAGATGACAGAAATGTCACCTGCATTATAGCAAGGAAAGCAAGTTTTAATGACAAATGCTTTTTTTTTCCTTTTGGGACAAGGTAAAATAAAGTCTTGCCATTCCATAGCTAAAAATTAACTTGCATTAATTCATCAAATGATAACACCTTGGAAATCTTTGCACTTGGAGCAAAATATAAGTAATGATTTGTATCTCATATATAATCATTGTAATTTTTCATCTGTAATCTCAAAAGACTGCCATGGTACTACATTTGATTTTTCTGAGGTTCTCAATCCCAGATTCCTAACTATAATTTTTAAAATAGGATTGCTATGGGGCCCATTTTACAGCATCACCAAATTCTCTGCCTGTTCAGCAGTAGATGGTGCTATTTGAGTAGTGAAGAGTCTGCTGAAAATTGGGAGCCCACTCAAATGCAGTTCTTCAGATCTGACCCAGTTCTAACTCACTCTTGCTCCTCTTCTCTTTATACTCAAGTTTCTGACTTTGAGATTGCCCAGTTACAAAGGTTATTGCTGGCTATGGAGTAATCTTGGCATGTTAGGATTCCTGGCAAAACGTAAACATATTGCATGTAAGAAAGAGTCCCAGTTTTTTAGTGTTATTGTTGATAAAAGTTCAGTATTTGTTTCCATTTTTCATAGAACATTATTAATGTTTATAATGCTGCTTCAATAATAAAAGATTACCAGTAGAAATCATAACCATCATCCTACAAGTAGTTTATTCCTATCCATGCTCTCAAGACATGCAGTTTTATATAAAATGTAGTATTTCTATCTTTGTCTATCATTTCTCTCTCTTTCTCTCATTTCTCATCTATCTATCTATCTTTCTATCTATCTATCTATCTATCTATCTATCTATCTATCTATCTATCTATCTATCTATCTA
>JANHFT010000978.1:272589-288227 GCA_032467955.1 Pseudoxenodon macrops | reverse complement strand
ATAAATTGGAACTTTGAGGAATGCTTTGCTTTGGAGTCTGATTTGATCAGGGATGATATTTGGAATGCTGACACAAGAGGTTATTTTTTGGGAAATGCTATTCCACCTTAAGCTTCCTGTTTAGTATAAAATAAAACTGAAGTTTTGAAAATGGTGAGTTCCACTAAGAAAGTGTGAGGGCCATGCAGAGGTGGGCGTCATATATTGTAACAACCAGTTCGCCCAGAACCAAAAATGTGAACGTGCGCGGCATTAAAAAACAGTGATTTATATAGGATGGGATAGCGCCAGGGCAGGTGGTGGGCCCAGCCACTGATTGGAACTACCAGTTTGCCCAAACTGGTCAAAACCAGCAGCAGTCCACCTCTGGGGCCATGTCAACTGAATATTGTGTTGGAAGCCAAGGCAAGAATTTTGGATAACAATACATTTGCAGTGTGGAATTACTTTGACTTGTTTGTAGAGCTTCCATGCTCCTAGGAGGATGAAAACTATGCCAGAGATTCAGCCACATTGTTGAGGAATTATCAGAGGAGCCAGACAGAGTGTCTTTTTAATAAGCAATATGGTGAAACATAATTTACAAAAACTGTACTGGATAGTACATTGACTAGATCAACAAGGACTAAGTGTGAGAGGTGACACGAAGTCCAAGAAGGGACAGAAAAGTACAAGAAAAATTAAAAATAAAGAGAAATGACACAAAAGGGGATTCTGATCTTCTTATAGTCAGTTATAAGTACAATTATAAATTTCCCTCTTATTTTATGGTTATAACATAACTATCTTCATTCTATAATCTATCCTGTCTAATCATCAAAGCCATAAATCATACATTCATTTTTTTGTTCTGTTTTATACAAAATTTCTCAAGGACTTATTTTCAGATGCCAACCTAAGTTATAAGAGAAAAGTGCTCCAGAAGCTAAAAACAAAGAAATATTCAGGCAAAATCCTTTATAACACGTCAGCAAAATTGTTTCAAAAGTTGGTCATGAATTTTGGGGTCAGTCCTTATTTGGGTAGGAGACCATTAAGGAATCCCAGAGTTGTAGAGTAGACTAGGAAGTTGAAAAGACGTTTCAGAAAAAGTGCAAAGCCAAAACCCTTCTGTGCTGCTGCTGAGAGGATAGCATGATGACCATGTCCTTGTAATCATCAGGGGTTGATGTCAACTCAAGGACACCTTATGGCTAAGGACATCAAATAGATTCTTTCAACCAGAACCGCAAATTGGTTACTGAATGCAAAAATAAAAGAGGTTATGTTTCATACAATAAAAGTATCAGAGATTGTGCTGCAAATTTCAGTCTCAAGGATATAGAGTTTTGATTTCTCTTGCTTCTCTTCATACTGAAATTTAATCTTAGCTAGTTAGTTGTTAAAAGTAATACCATAAATTCATTGCTCATGATACTAGAAGCCTATCTGGGAGTAGAGATGTGAAGAATTCCAAACATTTTTTCCTATTCCTTACATTGATAGGACCTTTTTTGAGTATGGTATTTTTTACAAGTTTTTTTTTAAAAGAATAGATAAATATTTACCAGAAGAGAATCATATTGGAAAAAAATCCGGAATGCTAGAACAAATGTTTTGAATCAAATTGATTGAATAATTTGTATGGTAAGGTTGAACTAAATCAACACTCTAACTTAAATTGATTCAGAATCAAATTGCAAATTCACATTGAATTGTGGCTGGCTCACACATTTCTCATATTATCGATGTCTGTTTTGCAGATTCTCTTATTTAGTTTATTAATCTTTCAGCAGTGTCTTTAATTATCTTAAGATAGTGATGTATATTATTTCACTTACTTCAATAAGTGACAAGCCAGTCGTGATACGTTTAGGGATTTTCTTGCTTGAGTTGATGAGTAGAGTCTTAGATTCTGTTTTGAAGTCCTACCCTGACAATGTTATCCTTTTATCCTTTCAATTAAACCTACCATTTAAAAAACAAGAAATAAGAACAACAATCAGGTTCAGATGTAGATTTAAAAATACGAAGGCAATTAAAATACATCAGCCTGACATCGGTTTCACACACTTGATTGAATACGCTTTACAAACTTGTAACATTAAATGTTCATTTTGAAAGGAAGACAGCAAGAAAAGAAATAGTAGTAGAAGTGCTGGGCTAATCCAAGAAGTTATGTTTCGATCCATTTAATTCCTCTCCCCCGCGCGCTTAAAAGATGATATGACACTTATCATTTAACCAAAGTCAATGTTTTTGAAAGCAATTTCTGCCCAACACACTTGCATGCACATGCGTGTGCGTACACACCCTTTGCAGGGGTGAGAAATATGTTATTGCTTTTAGACCTTCTTCTCCTCTTTGTATAGAATTTCCAAAAAATTGCAAGGTTAGAAGGACAGCAGATTCGGGTGACTTTCCTCCAATGAATAATTGATGAGCGATACAGACAGGGACTTTTTCTTCAAGATTGAGAGCTAGTCTGGAATTACATCTGCTTCCCTCCATTCGTTTGGATATCCTTTAACAGACCATAAACAATTTGTTTACATCAATGGTATTTTATCTCCAGTAGTGAATCATAAGCATGGGTTCCCCCAACCTCTTGTCCATTGGATGTATTTCATTTTATATGATGGCACTGGTTGATTTAGCCCATCAGGGCTTTGCTCACTCTGTGGTCAGATCCTGTTATCGACGTGCATGTTTATGTCTTAAATATATTATGACTATTGTATGGCTTGTATTTTCTTGACTGCAGGTAGTCTTCAACTTACGACCAGAATTGAGCCCAAAACCTTGGTTGTTAAGTGAAACATTTGTTAAGTGAGTTTTGCCTCATTTTATGACCTCTCTTGCCACAGTTGTTAAGTGAATTATTGCAGTTGTTAAGTTAGTAACATGGTTGTTAAGTGAATCTGGTTTCTCCATTGATTTTCCTTGTCAAAGGTCGCAAAAGGGGATCACATTTCCCCAGGACACTGCAACGGTCATAAATATGAGTCAGTTTCTAAGCATCTGAATTTTGATCACACGGTCAAATGCTGCAATGGTCATAAGTGTGAAAAATGGTCATGTCACTTTTTTCAATGCTGTTGTAACTCCGAACAGTCACTAAATGAACTGCTGTACTTTGAGGACTGCCTGTATATTAAGATGACAGAAAACAATCTTTTTAAAGGGAAACCTTTCCCCACCCTCACCTCAAATTAACTGTGAGTCTATAATAAATATGTAATGGTTACTTTTGGACATATAAACAAGGAAAATGGTTTGTTAATTGTTAGGAATGAACTATGGGCTGGGTGAGATGAAATAAAAAATAATACTCTTTTCACAAACAATACACACAAACAAAATATCCTAAATACAAACAAATTCGTTATGAGTTTACCTAGTCAAGATGTTTATTTAAAAGAAAACTACTGATCCAAATAATTTTTTATCTTGCTGCATTATGTTTAGTAAATATCTTTTAATAAAATCCACTTGTTGAGAATAGCTAATTTGTCCAACATAGAGGCATCATAATTTGGGTTTAACATGGATTAATTGGTGGAAGGATAGCAGTTAGAAAAATAGGTTACTTACTGAGCTTCAAGAAAACAAAATCCACTCCAATGTATCCAAGAAAGATTTCAAAGTCAGGAATTGAGCCATTATCGCTACAGTTATTGATTTTATGTAAACAGATGGGGATGCACAAGGTTAGTGTATTTCACGCCTTCAAATATTTCATAATATGATCTTGTCACCTACATTTTATGGGGGAAAGAACTGATGTCAATTACTGCCAAATGGGACTGGAATTCATTGATTTACACACTGTTGCCCTATAGACAGGCTTTTTTGAAAAGTCGGATAGTCCTGGAGAGAAAATGTTTAATCCCCCCCCATCTATTCAATTCAATTTCAGCGTAAACTTTCTTCCCACTGATTCTTGTCTACTAAGCACCAATGGTCCAGTAAACAAGCATATGGCAGGAGTCCAACATTTCAGAAAGAATGGTCAGAATTATATTCCATGAATGAAAAGCATCAGTCCATCTGATCGCTCTAAATAATAAACTGTTCAGCGTGATTGCCTCATTGTCAGCTCTATTGCTGAAGGAATCTGGCCACAGAGATGGCTTATTGGTCAATTTTGCATCCTTCCATGAGGGTGTCTTCAGGTGTCAGGAAAATACTCTATTCAAGACGAGCAGCAAGGCACCAGCTTGTTTTAACACTGAGTGGAAAAACTGCCTTGCAGGTTCGCCATTATTTTCTTTTTCTATCATGGAGGGTATTGTTTTGTTTCCCCTTATACTCTGAGTGCTTGAGAACATCTTCAAATGTTTCTATGTGGTATGGTGACTTGACAATGTCAACGGTGAGAGGTATAAATGCTGTTGGGGTTTCCTACACCCCACCAAAAACCTCTTCCAACAGAATGGAAAGGTGGGAAAGCCAGTGAGTTTGCAGTCCCTGGGTGATGATGTCATAATAAAAGAGGAGACAGCTTCCTATTGGCTGGCTGGGAGGGAAGATGAACAGACAATGTACAGGTAGACCTCCACTTACAACAATTCATTTAGTGACCGTTCAAAGTTACAACATCACTGAAAAAGTGCCTCATGACCATTTTTCACACTTATGACCATTGCAGCATCCCCAGGGTCACCTGAACAAAATTCAGACACTTGGCAACTGACTCATATTTATGACAGGTTACAATGTCCCAGGATCCTGTGATCACTTTTTGCGATTTTCTGACAAGCAAAGTCAATGGGGAAGCCAGATTCAATTAACAACTGTGTTACTGATTTAACAGCTGTAGTGATTCACTTAACAACTGTGGCAAAAAAGCTCATACAATGAGGCAAAATTCACTTTAAAAATGTCTCACTTAGCAACAAAAAAATTGGGTTCAATTCAGGGGTAGATTCCGGATATTTTTGCTGCTGTTTCACTCAGGGTTGTGCTGTGTGCATGCGTGTGAAGTGCATGTGCATGTGCATGCAACAATCAAAAATCCAAGATGGCGCCCACAGAGACACCAATGGGAGTGGCTCTGTGATGTCATCACCATCTATAGAACCGGATAGAACCGATAGGAACCCACCTCTGGTTCAATTGTGGTTGTACAGGACTACTTGTATTCAGTCAGTGACTGGTACAAATAGGTAGCAATATATACTTAAAAAAAAGATGAACTGAAGATTAAAACAATACCTAATCAGTAAAAAGCTACAAATGGATTTAATTCAACCTCAGCTCTCTGCTTTGGGATGATAATCTGTTATGCAGAGCCAGTAGCCTTCAATTACTTTGTAATTCAGAATGTCACAGATCTGAATAATACACCCATACCTTAGTTCATTACCTTAGTTTCAGTGGTAACTTTTGAATACTGTCAAAATCAGCTTATAGCACAATATGTTGCCCATCTGTTCTTTACATTCAGTAAGCAAGATATAATGTATTCAGAGTTTAGTTGAACCCCATCATAAGTGGAGCGCGTGGGTTGCCTCTAAGAATAGACGGCATCGCATAGAACAGCAAGAAATTTCTATGGCAACAGCGCATTGTGAATTACAGCACAATTGTGTGGGTTGTCATCTGGAACATCCCCAGCATGTAAATTGCTATCATGAGGCAGGGTAAAATATTTTGCTTCTCTCGTTTCTTGGGACTTTTAAGATTAATTTTAAAAGTAATCTGCGGGATTGGCACCCCAGCAGATCTCTATGGATTCAAACAATGTCATAGAAGCGAAGTTATAGGCTGCAATGGAAATGTACTGCAATACGTCTGAAGTTTGGATGTGTTCTGTTAGGCTGTGCTTGGAAAGTTAAAAGGAAAATGCTGGCAGAAATGCAAAAATCCTTCCCTTGTTTCCAGTTCATCACTTGTTTATGGGGTTGAGTTTTCACCTGCTCATCAATGAGTAACCCTCCAAGGGAATAATAATCAGAAATAATAATAAAAAACCACATTAAAAATGCAATGAAGGCAGAATTATAAACCGGTGAAAATATCTTTGTCATATTCAATCATTCAAATTCTTGAACTGATGTCCCAGAGGAAAGGCTTCCACTGAACGATTTACTCTATGAGTAAAAGCAGAAATAATATTGAACTATACTTGGGTTGAGAGGAATATTATTTTAAAAAGAATGCTGCATAGCCAGCAGTGGTGGGGAGGGAGAATGAATGGTTTTATGGGTGTGTGCCTGCTGCTTGTGCAAATAAAGCTTTGTGCCCTCATGCACTTTCCCGTTTCTTGTATGGCCCAGTTCCCAACAGGCAGCAGCTGAGTATCATGCTGTGGCTGGGGTGGGGTGGGGTTGGGGACCCTTCCTGTATAGGCAACCCTGACCTATTGCTGCAACAGTGACCCTTCCTGTTAATCTAGTGATTGGTGGTAAGAGACACATCTAAGTTTATGACCTTTCTCACAGCATGCTGAAGGTCATGTTGGTACATTAGGTAGAGTTCTAGAGCATCTGATCCAGAGGTGGGTTCCTACCGGTTCGGACTGGTTATACAGAGTAGGTAGTAGACCGCTGGTGATGTCACAGAGCCAGTTCTGCTTCATGGGCACCACCATCTTTTTTCTTTTTAGAAAAATTTTTTTGCATGCGCACAAGCTGAGTTTCTGGAACTGTGCATGCGTCATCATCTTGTTTTTGGCCTTTTTTGGGGGGAATTTTTCGGGTATTTTTCTACTGCGCATGCCCACGCGGCGCGCCCATGTGGCGCGGGAGTTAGCAAACCGGCGGCGAGATAAGTTAGAACCCACCCCTGATCTGATCACATGTCTATGGAGATGCCCAATCATCCAGGTCATGGTTGTCTCTTAGGTGCTTTTCCAAAAGACTGCTGGACTTTCTTGGACTTCAAAAAAGTCTAATTGCCTCTTGAAAAAGCACCTTTGATCACATGTAGAATTTTTGTCTTTCACTCCTGGCTTGAGAGCTCCTTATTCATGCCTTAAGCAATGGAGACAAGTGTAATTAAAGTTATAGGTGGTTGTTTTAAACATAGGAAAACAATCAGACCGATTGCTTTAATGGACAGTGTGGACTTTTAAATGGGGCGTGTTAGATCTAATCTCACTGAGTCACTGGACCCCATAGTGGAATCAGACGGGCTAAATGTACGCTCTGCAAAGCAACATGGCTGGCTAGGTTTGGCAATCATTTTTGTTACGTTTTGGGAAGAAAACAATTTTTTTTGGAACTCTTTTTATAAGCGCAAATTATTTTTCTTCTAGCTGTGTGACCCTTTGGAGAAAGGCTTCTGGCTGCTGAGGGTAAATGGTGTATAACAAGCATATTCCCTTTCCACAAAGATCCATTTTAACTACCGCTGGCCAATTCCCTTTTCATTGGGTTTTTCTGTCTGACCTCTCAGCACACTTTGAAAACTTTAATTAAAAAAAGGAAATGAAACTCATTCTCAAAATTGATCTTCGAGGCTCTAAAAGGGGGGAAATGAAAACTCAGCCTTTTGCACCTGCCTCAGAGACCCAGGTATCCCCCTTCCATCCACCTCACTTTTTAGTGACTTTATTCCAGATTGAAATCCTGCTTTCAAAGCCAATTAAGAATGAATCTATAACAGTAACAGGATCTTGTCATTGTTTAGTGAGCTTAAGAAAATGCTAAGGATATCTCTGGTTTAAATATACACCTGTGTTTCAAATCTAGAATTAATTTACGTGTGTGTGTGTGTGTGTGTGTGTGTGTTTATTGGGAGCAGGGAAGTGTTTGGAAGTCAGTGCAGTTCACTCAGCAGTAGTGTAATATGGACATCCCATGGAGTACCCAGAACTACATGTATTGCTGCATCCTGGACCAGTTGAAATTTCTGGATGGTTTTCAAGGTCATCATAGCAGCTCCTTGCAAGTGTCCAAATAGGAGGTGACTAAGGCCTCCTGGGTTAGGAATGGTTGCAATTAGCACACAAGATCAATTTGTACAAAGGACCCTCTAGCCATAGCCGTCACTTGCTCCTAGAGCAGAAGCTGGAACTCCAGAAGGTCCCTCAAACTGCACACTAACTTTGCTTGAAGGAATGCAACCCCACCAAAAATTAAAGATGGAAATGCTCCAGTTCTAGGGCATCCACTATAAGCTTGCTTTGCTCATAAGAGCAAAGTATTAGTATTCCCATTTATAAATTTGAGCACTGCAGTTGACAGAGCTGATTTGAGCAAGCCAACTTTGACTGAGAATATTCTTGACTTTGGTTTACTTACAGCATTGAACAGTGATACTTGTCTCTCCTGATCTATTGCAAATCATTTGGGGATCTACCAGTTGATCCCAATTCTAAAATACAATGGCAAAGTTCTTCCATTGTGTTGTGACCAAAGCCATGATATGACTTTGCCCATGAAGTTACCAAGAGTGATTTCATTCACTTGAGGGAAGATCTATCTTTACCAAGACATGTGATAGTGAAATAAATAAGAGCATGATAGCAGGGTGGGGGGGAAATCTCTGTGATGCCCCGTTCTTTTTGTGTCCTAAACATGTGCTTATTTTCCTTAATGGTTAATCAAGGGCTGCTTGAATTGAGAATTTTTACAATCAATATTCCAAAACTGAAGTGACAACAGGTCTTCAATCCAAATGTCAGTTTGGTGTAAAATGTTTTATTTTGCATAACTTGTGATGCATAGCAATTCATCTCTGCATTATCTTTCTGAAAACCTAGTAAAACCTAGTGTTGTTACTATGATCCTCCAGGTTGTAGTATGGAACTCTGCCAGTTCAATTGGTTATGAAGGTCCTGTATCATTGGGAATCCTCATGTCACTCACAGTTGAGCCAAACAAATTCCTTCCTGGATATTAATTCATTTGAATGGCAGATAGTCAATAGAAAAAAATTCAACTGTAATCAGGGTAGATGCTTTAGAAATAGTCAAAAATTATAGAGAAATAACTAAAACAAATCCTATGTCCTAAGGATGATCGGCTGGTGAAGGGTAAATCACAATATGATCTCTGCTTTTATTTTGCAGATAGAAAACAATTTCTTTTGCTTTGCTTACTTGGTTGCTTAGGTTGCTCGAAATAGACCAGTGACTTAAGCAGCATTTCAGCCTTTTATTAAATTATCCCTTCTTTGTATGAGATCACATAGAGTGAAAATGTTTTATTGACAGAAGGCTTGGAAGAATCAATTGTTGCTATGCTTGCAATCAAGACTTGAATGTTACTTTATTTGTACAATTGTTATTGAAGCAAGATTACAGCATCAAATTGAATAAAACAAATGCGTTCTTCAATGCAAATAATTAAAAGCAAGGCTACATATTTCCCCTATTTTCCTATGGTATCTGTTTTTATAACTACGGTATACACCACACTATATGCATGGTATGGCTTTCTGCTTCCATATCAGGAATCCAGGTGATGAAATCTGGGAGAGGTTTGTATGTCAGTTTCCACATTATAGCGGCCTGTTTCGTGATATGGCAGCAACATTTTCTTGCAGACTTCCCCCAACCAGTTCTCATTCCATATGTTGAAAGATAAGTCCTTTTCAGAAATGAAGAAAATCTTGGTAAACTTTTTCATGTGTGTGTTGTTCATGCAGGTCAAAATATGTGCATTTTAATGACTTTCTTCTCTGTCTCTTTTTGTGCCTTCCAGTTAATGTTGACATCTAATGACTACCTGGAACAATCTCTGAGGTTTCCTTGATAAGATGTTTATAAGAGACTTACTATTACCTTGTTACTAGCTTTGCACCTAAGAACTCATGGTCATTAGAACTCATGGTCTTCTAGTTTCTAGACAACTGCCCTAATCACTACACCACTATTCAGTCTTCCTCTTTTCTATTACAGAGAGATATTTCCAATAATTTTAAATTTCATTGGCTTTCTTACTTGAGTACTACTGACCAGGACATAATGGGAATGTCCTCTCTGATGCATCCATAAACCTTCTGGCTTCTCACACTTCCATCTGAACCCAATGGAAAACATCAAGAATGTTCTCTCATCACTTGAGAGCTTCAGATATTGAAATTCAGAGTTATATAGGACTAGGTATGTGAAAATATGTTCTTTCATTGTCTCTCTTCAGTGGTCTGTACCTTCCCTGGCTTCTCAAGGAAAACATTTTGAGGGAGATCCTTTAAAGGTTTTGCAGATGAGAGAGACTGCAGATTGATAGAGAGATGTGTTATGGTATTATGATATTTCTGTTGTGTTTACTTTCAATTGTTTTACTGTGTTTTAAATCTGGGTTTAACTGTCAATTGTCTGGATTCATGCATATGAGAATAGTGGCCACAAACATTTAAAATATTAAAAACATAATGAAATAAAACCAACCTTAACCTCCTCTCCTACATTGCAACAATAATTTACATTGAAAAACATCACCAAAATAAACTTAAAATAGAAATTACACAGAATTTAGAGTGGAAGAACATAATATTTTTTTCCATTGGGGATGAAATTTATCAGGGTATTAAAAGAGATTTCAGACAGGATTCCATATGGATTACAATGATTACACCCCTCTTAGCAAATCAGCACAAAATAACAGTGATTATTTCAATAGGGGACTAGTCTGGCCTCATCTCAAGCAAAGCTATCCTGCTTCTTTTATTTCTTCCACCACTTTGAATATTGTTCCAAACAAAATAATTGACAATCCTTAAGAACTCTGCTTGTAGCCCACATGCTAATAAAAATGCCACCATACTGAATCTCTCTCTCCCCAAAAAAGTTTCTTAGTGGGGGAGATAAAGTTGAAGATTAGCATAATTACACAATAACTGTAATTCTGCAGCTATTTTTATTGGTGCAAACACATATACCGTACCTGCATGCCATTTAGCTGGGAAGATAAACCATGTGTAGGAAAGTTGAAGCTTTCCTTTAGCAAAGCAACCAAGCTGACTTTCCCGAGCACCTGATAGTTTAATTAATTAATTAATTTTATTTAGTTTGTCAAACATGTACGAGAGAACAGGTATAAGTATAAACATGGACATGAGCACAGAAAATGAGTACAAATAAATGGGGACAGTAGGACAGTGACGGTAGGCACGATGGTGCACTTATGCATGCCCCCTTTATAGACCTCTTAGAATGGCGTGAAGTCCACGGTAGACAGTTTAAGATTGAAGTTATGGGGGTTTGAGGATGTAACAATCTAGTCAGGTATTTCAGGCATTGACCACTATATTGCTGAAGTCGTATTTTCTGCAATCGAGTTTGGAGCGGTTTACTTTGAGGTGTTATCTATTGTTTGCCCATGTGTTATTGCGGTTGAAGCTGAAGTAGTCGTTGACAGGTAGGACATTGTAGCAGACAATTTTGTGTACTATGCTTAGGTCAGACCGTAGGCGGTGTAGTTGCAGGTTGTCCAGGCCCAAAATGTCAAGCCTGGTGGCTAAGCACCCACCAGCTCCTTCAATCGGCTTCCATTGAACTGCGGTTCTAGTATAATCTAAGAATTCAGAACTTCAGAACTCGTTTCAACTCCATTGAATCTTTGAAGGAAGACTTGGACTGAGATTTGATCCATGAAATATCATTTCCGTCGATTTTGAATCTCCAATTGTAACACACACTCCCCCAATCTGGTTCTTTATCGAGCTAAGCTACCCTGTTTTATCAAACAATATACTGAGTTTGAAAAACATGTCAGACTTTTTTTAAAAGAACAACACATGGGTTCTACGATCCACTACTAGGTTCACTTAATTTTCTAAACCAAAAGCAAATAAACAGTCTTATGGATTAGTGCAATCCTTTACAAGGAAGTGCATTCTCTACCAGACATTGATTGCATTTTTAAATCCGAGACTTTATCGGAATCTTTTAGGGAAAAACAGAGATTTCCCTGGTGCAATTAATCCATAATTCTTAAAGAAGATGACAACAGATAGGAGCCATTGGAAAACATTTAGTCCTGTTGTAGAGATTCTCTGCACTGACTTGTAAACTTGAAACGCAAATTCCAGTGTTACTTGAAGATAATATTCTTCCTGATTATTCCATTCCATGAAACTGGCTGATAGGCAGGATTTACACACACACACAAAAAGATTTGCCTACAATTAATCTAAATTTTGTACTCTTTGGAGGCCCAAGGAGATGTTCCTTACTCCCAAGAATTGTCTCCTTTTAACCCAAGGATGACTTAATAAATAACTTAAACTCATAAAACACCCACACACACACACACACATTGTCGCTTCCGGGCATTGTATGTATTGCGAGTTTGTTGGTGTTAATTCTCAGCGAAGGGTCCAAAAACAATGCAATTAAAGGGATTCCATTCATAATGCAGAAGATGATAGCAAAAGGTTTCTGATATCAACGATGCCCTGTGGCAGAGCGATAGAAAAATACACTCTGATCTTTTGGTATTTATACTTGGTTGAGCTTCTAACTTTTTTTCTTTTTTTTAAAAGACTGATAACATCACCACCATAATAGCTAGATAATGATTGGAGTTCCTCGAAATGTATTCTTCTCAGGATAAAAATTCTGATTCTATTGAGGAGTGGAAATTCTCCTCTGCATTAAATTACCGGGGTGTGTTTTTTTTTCCTCCCTGGCATCTCAATCTCTTCAGTGCGCAAACAGATGTCTCTGGACGCTCAGAATAAGACATCAAGGCTGCTAGGCTGCCTTTGTGCTCTTTATCTTTTGTGTTGAGCATGTAAAAAGATAAAACCATAGGGCTGGAAGGAACCTTGGAGGTCTTCTAGTCCAACCCTCCCAAAATTGGGGTATTGTTTCAGTAAACCAAGGAATTGTCAAACAAGCTAACAACAAACAGAGTAAATCACAGACCTCTGAGACCATTCCCACAAACACTGACAGCGCGAGCCATCAGAATATAAAATAACAGCGAGTCTCACTCCTTGCTGGCACTGATGACGTAACCTAGTTTGGGTAGGGAAACGTCTGCAAGAAAATAACTAAGCTCAGAGAGCACCAGAGACCTTCAAAGCTTAGAAGGAAACTCACCCAGTGTTGTAAAACCATTTGATCCAAGGGTTCCCAAGAGCTGAAAAGTAGTTAATAAACTAATTCTTTAACTGATTGACGAGGAAGCAGGCCAGTCTAGAGTCGTTAAAGCCAGGGGTGGGATTGAAAATGTTTAGCAATCGGTTCGCTGCCTGGTTGCTGGGTGGGTGTGGCCATGGGGGGCGTGTCCTACTCGGCCTCCTGCACCATAGTGGGGGGGGCGTTTCTGCCCTCCCCAGGCTCTGGAGGCTTTCCTTGAGCCTCTGAGAGGGCGAAAATGGCCTCCCGCGGATTCTGGAGGCCGTCCGGAGGCGGGAAATGTGCCCATTTCCGAACTTCCGGTACTTCCGGTAGGCCCGTTTTTTGCCCTCCCAGAGGATGAAAAACTTACCTGGCATCCAAAATGGGTCAGGTGGAGACTCCTGGGGGGAGAGGGGTGGGGTGGGTGTGGTGAGCCAGTCCTTGCAACTACTGGTTCAGCGAACCAGATTAAAATTAACATCCGGTTCACTCAAACCAGTCTGAACTGGCTGAATCCCACCCCGATTAAAGGCACCAATCATGGGTTTAGAATGATGGCTAATCCCTCATCTCCCGAGCAATAAACCCAGCTAAGGCCACTGTCTTGAAGCTTCCTTATGAGAAGCCGCTGTCTGGAGAATTTGTGGGTCGATCTCAAGTCCTCCCCTTATCCAGAGAGGATCAAAAGAGCCGTTTCTACTCCCAGCTTTTCATTCCATCCCATTTTTAGCTGAACCATCTTCCCGTTCACCATTTCCTGCCTGGCTGGCAGTCTCTTATTGCAAGTACATTTGAATGTACGCTAAGAAAAAATCACCGCGTGTTTCTTTGGTATGAAACACACGACACTTACGTTGGTCCGCAGGCAGTGTATCGTAACTGAAAAGAAATGGAAGACTTTGGTTTCAAATTTCAGAAAAGGAAATCTCTGGAGTCAACGGAAAGAAGTAACATGTTTCGTATGCAAATTGCGGATGTGTTGTTCCCGGGGTGTGGATGTTTACACCGAGCCAAATGAGAAGAAAATATTGCCTAATTTAGGAGAAGGCCCAAGGTTTACAGAAGCTGAGTTTACACAGCGCATTAAGCCATAGCAGGGTGGTTTGGCTTGGACATAACCATCCAAGTGTGCCTTATGCAATCATCATGGCTCAACCCGTCATAACTTCATGCCATTTTCTGAGTAGAAACACCACCACCACCCCGAGGATTAGAGGAGCATCAGATGTGTGTAGAAGAAATTGCTGCTCTTTCTCTCTCTCTCTCTCTCGCTCCACGAGCACGTTTTAATTTCGTGGTATCTTGTTCGGCGTTTCGTGCTGTCCGTCAGCTTGCAAATGAGCCAGTCCCTAATGGGATGAAATTCGCACCTCAGGAGAAGGTGAGGATTTGAGTACAAAAAGAGGTCAAGGAAGAGATGAACTATCCCATGGTTAATTTAATGCGCTGCCTCCCTTCTTCTTCCGCTTAGGATAATATTCTATTCAGCGGTTTTTGGTTTTTTTTTGAAAAGGCAACGAGACAAGAACGGAGCGTTCGGCCCAGTTCGGCCCAAATTGTGTCCGTCTGCCGTTCTCCGAGGGGAGGCAGGCAGCCGATCTTAGGGATGGTTGGACAAGGATGGCAGAGGAGGGGTTTCTATGGCAACAGCAGGGAAGGCAGTGCACGGAAAAGTAGGCTTGGGGGCTAACGGAGAATTAGGTCAGAAAATAACTTTGTATGCAACGCTGCCTGGAGTAGGCCTCTGAGGAAGGCTGCAGAAAGGCAACGACTTCACCTTACAACCAGATTGCAATGGAAACGACCTGCGTGGACACAGCTTCGGAGCACCATGCACCGTTGGTACAACGCTTCCATTCTGGGGCCACAGGCAAGCAATGCAGCAATGCTCATGACATTGCCTGGCTGTGCCAAAGGCAGACTTGGTCATGCCATGATCTGCCATCTTGGCCCCTCAACCAAGCTGTTGCCCTCCAGAAGTATGGGAATCACGGTTCGGGAACTCCTTAGTGTAGTAAACAACTGGGAATTGCGATCTGAAGATTTTTGGAGGACATTGGCTTGGTCTTCCTCCACCTTTAAGTGTGCAGACTTCGAGCCCAACATTCCTCAGTTGGCTGGAGAATTCTAGGAGTTGAGGTTCACCTCTCTTAAAGTTCAGAAGGTGGAGAAAGGCTGGTTTAGTTTGAACTTTGGGGTTGAATGATATCGTGTCCCTGGGAAGGTAGTAATTCACACCGATCTTAACGTTCCCCGTACTAAGAAAAGACAACGAACCCATAATGAGAAAGCAGGTCTAGTTCTGTCCTCCTCAAAGGTATATTGAGATCCCATCCAGTTATAAGTGAAAAATTCCATTCTGTGTTGGTTAGCATCCTTGGTTTACAGAGAAACCATGGTCTCTTTTCGACATAGAGAGGCTGTTTATCTTGAATGCGGAGAAATCAAAACGACGCTATAGAGCACTGCACATCAAGACAACTAGACACAAGAACATGTTTTTCCCCCGAACACCATCACTCTGCTAAACAAATAATTCCCTCACCACTGTCAAACTATTCACTAAGACTGCATTACTGTTACTATTAGACTTCTCATTATTCCTATCACCATCTCCTCCCACTTACGACTGCAGGAC
>JANHFT010000978.1:257026-269086 GCA_032467955.1 Pseudoxenodon macrops | reverse complement strand
AAAAGAGGGCTGTGAAAATATCTACAGACCCCTCACATCCTGGACATAAATTGTTTCAACTTCTACCCTCAAAATGACGCTATAGGGCACTGCACACCAGAACAACTAGACACAAGGACAGTTTTTTCCTGAATGCATCACTCTGCTAAACAACTAATTCCCACAACACTGTCAAATTATTTACTAACTGTATTACTATTCTTCTTCTCTTCCTTCCTAGTACCTATCTTTTCTCACTTATGACTACAATCATGTTGCTTGTATTTTTATAATTTATATTGTTTTATCTGTGTGCTAGTATGATTTGGTTGCTTATTAGTAACCTATGACTATCACTAAGTGTTGTATCTTATGATTCTTGATGTATAATGAGAGCATAGGCACCAAAGACAAATTCCTTGTGTGTCCAATTACATTTGGCGAATAAAGAATTTTATTCTATTCTGTTCTGTTTTGTTCTATTCTATCCAATTTTGGGGGAAGCAACTAAAATAATTCTAAACTAATCATAACTGCTTGATACATGCAATATTGTTCCTTGATCCATTCTTATTCTTTTATTCTTATTTTTATTCTTTGGGTGTTAATAATTCTTCCTTTAATGAGTTCAGTGCATTTCCACAGTTTATCATACTTCGACATCATTAGAAACAATGAGTTTTTCTACCCTAGTATCTTTCTTTTTTTCTGCTACACTTCTAATGCTGTTGTATTAAAATGTTTCCCACAAAATAGCCTGGACGAAACTGTTAAAGGCTTATTCATCTGATTATTCGTTTTTTCTTGAAGTTTCACATCTTTTGCCAGGTGCTTCAGACACGACTAAGAACATGTTAGCATCTGTTCACGTAAGACATGCAGTTTGGAAAAACAATTTCTTAATAGTAATTAACTAGCAGATGTTTTAATAGGATTTCATGAGAACATTTTGGTCTATAAAGAACAATGGGAAAAATGATGATTTTGATATGATAATTTGTCCTGGAAATAAATGAAAAAAATCAGTCTCTGCTCATATGGTACACTCATATCACAATAAGTGTGTAAATGCATTTTCTTAAGCCGATGAAGTAGTTTAAGATCTGAAAATTTAGAGTTAGCAGGGCCACCTTACATGCAGGGACTGCATCTTCCAGAATTTCCCAATTACCATGGCTATGGCTGAACATTTTGTTATTGAAGTAAATAACTCTCTGGTAAAGCATGTTTTAGAATGAGATCTGATACTGGAACCAATTGAGTCAAGATTGGTAGGCCAATGGTGTTCCTTAATCTTAAAAGGTGTGGATTTCAATTTTAGAAGGTGTGAACTTCAATTCCCAGAATTTTCCAGCAAGCACACTGGCTACCATATTCTGGGAATTGAAGTCCATACCTCTTAAAGTTGTTAAGTTTTTTTTAATGTTCCAGTAAAGGTCAGTTCTCTCTATTCTAATTAAGATATTTTGCCATAATAGGATAATACTGAGGAATTGGCAAGTGTCATCTGTGTCATCTTTAATGGACAGTCATTTCCAAGCAATGTGACTGAGATGGTTTCTTAATTATTTTGCCGCAAATAAACAAGACATGCTATTCTTTGCAACGCTATTTGGACTAATGTCAAAGTTTATTGTAGTAAACTTTAGAAGGGAGTGTAAAAAAACTCTGGCAAATGAAATATTTACAGTCCAATGGTTCTTGAGATTTATGACCCAAGTCCTTCAAATAGAATAAAGTCATCCCCTGTAACTTCTCTTTCCTCTAATGTAGTTGTTGCTTGTTATCTATTTCGCTCAAAATGTTAAAATTCCTAGGAGCAAAAATATCCACTCAAATGCCGATACATGCGTGCACGTTTACTCACTAACAGAAAAAAATATGCAAAGAAAGCATATTTAAAGTTTTGCCTGCCTTCAACAAAAGGCAAACTGATTGTGGTTATGAGGAATGCAAACACAGTATTTGTATAGTAAACTGCAGTGGCATGGAATAAATTTCATTTCATTTCCAGAAATAGATTGGACAAGAGGCTTAGATTTAAGAAACAAAGGCTTGATCCGCCATCCTTTTTTGCCCATGGTTCACAGTTTTGTCTAAAACAGTCAAGGAATTCCCCCCCCTGTATATTTCACAATTAAAAAAAAAAAGATTTGATCTCAAAATACAAGGAAATGATGAAGATACACTTATATGGACATTGTTGAGCATTGCTATATTTGGATCGTGATGAATTTTACCATCTCAGTGATGGCTAACCTTTTTCTTCTTGGGTGCCAAAAAGGCAGTATGCACGTGCTAGTGTGCGCATGCCAGCACACAACCCCCCCATGCACACTGCACTGAATAAAATCCTTCCATTCCCCACTATCCTGTCAGAGCTAAAGAAGCTTTTTGGTTGAGAAGCAAAACATCTTCAAAAGAAAAAAAAAACAAGAAAGTCCAGTTGCACCTTTGGGACACTGTGTGGAGGTGTACAAAAAAGAGTTATAAGAATGCAAAGACATAAGACATATTTTCAAAGACGGAAGTAAAGATGTAAGCAAAAATATGTCTGCAATTAAGCAGGGCAGCTTATTAGGAATGTGTTATTCTTGCCTTGTCCTGCGCCCAGAAATTTCCACTTTGCTTTCATCACTTGAAATGCCCAATGCTTATCTGTATAGCAGCAATGCTTACTTCCGATGGCTTCAGATAGGTTCTCAGAATGGGAATAATCATAGATCAATATTTTTTGAGTTATACCAGACAGCTGTTTGCATTCTAATGTGGATACTTTAATTTGGACTTCTGCCCTGAACATGGGGTAGGGCTGGATAACTTAAATGATCTGTTTTGGCTATATGATTTTAGGATTCATGACAACATATGAAAGCTCCTTAAACAAAGAAAAGAAATTACTATTATTAAAGAATTAGTACCATTGTTCTATTAGATTTGGCATTCTTTATACTTTAATAGCAATTTAGTATTGTAATTCTCTCCATTTAGCTGCATTTTGGCTTACTGTATCTTCTCTTCCTTTCTCCCCACCTCTCTGTGTATTGCACATCATTAACACAGAGACATGCACATGTACACAGACATTCACTACACATCTTTAATTTTATATATTAAATTATACACACATGTGCATATTTAATTATACACTACACATCTTTATTACACATACATTCATACACACTTCTTTCACTTTTAATACAAAATGCACCATGTTTAAATATAAGCCTAATATATTATGTATTTGTTTCTCCCTTGCTTAATAATAAGGCTGATTGCCACGTTTGAAAATAATGTTTGAAAATCAGAAATAAATCAGGCTGGTATCCCCACAACCAGATCCGACAGCAAAACGGGACACATACATCTTGCTAAAT
Organism: Pseudoxenodon macrops; assembly: GCA_032467955.1. Lineage (NCBI taxonomy): Eukaryota > Metazoa > Chordata > Lepidosauria > Squamata > Pseudoxenodontidae > Pseudoxenodon > Pseudoxenodon macrops. The sequence goes on along the minus strand of JANHFT010000978.1, from coordinate 265,730 downwards.
TTTACTTATTTTAAATAGTTTCCTATATTTTTTCAATCTGTAGCACAGGACCAAAACACACCATTGTTCTTTAAAATAGAAGTCTGTTTTTTACACAGTCAAATATTAAAGACCTCAGAGAAGGTCAGGTATGATGAGCTGTCAAATATCTTTTGCTGCTTTAAATTTAGTTAAACATATCTTTTCTTCTTTAGTTACATTTTATACTTCCAAATATATGATAAAAAGCAGAGTTCTTTGGAAAATACATTTTGTCTGCAGCATAGTCAAAAAACTTTTAAAAAGTGTCTAACTATCTTCTGTAACTTGGGGTTCTCCCTGTGTATTTGACTTCAACATCCAGAATTGTCAGCCAACATGGCCCAGGGCACTAGATTGGATGACTTTTCTGGCAGTGAAATGATATGAATTTTATTAAAGCACAGATGTAAAATGAATGTATAACCATTTCGTGACTTTGGTATCAAAAGGAAGAAGATATCACTTTCCCCCAAATACATTATGCTAAAGCTTCTTATCAATAAGTATTTATTTTCTTTTTCACGCACATTAATCAAGTCAGAAACATGGATTGCAACAAACATGAGAAAAATACTGGGAGAAGAATTTCAGGAAATTTAAATTATAAAAACTGTGCATTATTAACTATATTTACCCCAAAGGAAGATGACAGTGTATTTAAGATGATCCTACACCAAAAAGGAACATGGTGGCTCAGTGGCTAAGACGCTGAGCTTGTTGTTTGAAAAGTCGGCAGTTCAGTGGTTCGAATCCCTAGCACCGCATTAACGGAGTGAGCTCCCATTACTTGTCCCAGCTTCTGCCAACCTAGCAGTTTGAAAGCATGTAAGAAAAATGCAAGTAGAAAAATAGGGACCACCTTTGGTGGGAAGGTAACAGCGTTCTGTGCCCCTTCGGCATTTAGTCATGCCGGCCACATGACCACAGAGATGTTTTCGGACAGCGCTGGGTCTTCAGCTTTGAAACGGAGATGAGCACCTTCTCCTAGACTTGGGAACAACTAGCACATATGTGCGAACATTTGGATCCACTCAATCTAGAGTTATTAGCGCCAGCTGAAATGAGTCCTGGAGATTTCCACCTACATGTAGATATTTTGCATATATACAGGTAGTCCTCAACTTACAACTTTTCATTTAGTGACTGTTCAAAGTTACCATGGTCCTGAAAAAGCGATTTATGACTGCTTTTCACAGGACCTTTGAGCATCCCTATGATCATGCGATCAAAATTCAGATGCTTGCCAACTGATTCATATTTATGACTGTTGCTGTGACCCAAGGTTATGTGATCCCTTTTTGCAAACCTCTGACAAGCAAAGTCAATGGGGAAGCCAGATTCACTTAACAACCGTGTTACTAACTTAACAACTGCAGTGAAATGTCGCAGTGAACGGTGGCAAGAAATGTCATAAAATGGGGCAAAACTAACATAACAAATTCTCGTCTAACAACATAAAATTTGTGCTCATAAGTCACATAGGTCACATATATATATGTGTCTGCAAGAAACCCCAGCCCCCCTCAAAATGTTAATTGAATTGATAATTACTCTTGGGGGTAAAGAAGAATGGAGTGCGTGCTTGCCCGATGTTAACACATGGGGGGAATGCACATGTGTGTACGCTCCCACCGCTTCAGGCAGCCTGGTTTTAAACAGCTCATGGCCCAATAGTGGCCTGGGGGTTGCGGACCCCTGCTATAGACAACTCAAATGTTTAGGCTGTTTGCTCCCAAGACATTGATTTCCTGTTTTTTTCCCCAAACATAAAAGAAACAAATCCACTCATTTTGGTTAAACATGACTGTTTAGGAAGGCCACATTCTTAAGAAACAGGGCAATTTTCTCAGTGAGGTAGGCTGAGTGTCATAGGTGAAGCAAAGGACCCTTCCTCAAAATACTAAAGCAGACATCTACTACAAAAGGCCTGGTGCTGCTGTTTCAAACACTTTCCCTGTTTTGTTTTGTTTTGTTTTAGAATAGAATATAGAATTTTTTATTCCTTGTGTATCCAAGTGTGATTGGAGTCACAAGGAATTTGTCTTTGGTGTATATGCTCTCAGTGTACATAAGGAGAATAAAATACGTTCATCAAGAGTAAAAAGATACAATACTTAGTGATAGTCATAGGTTATTAATAAGCTATCAAATCGTAGGAAACACATAAAAACAATATAATTGAAAGATACAAGCAACATGGTTACAGTAATAAGTGTGAAGAGAAAGATACTAGTAAGGAAAAGAATAATAATAGTAATAGTCTTAGTAAATTATTTGACAGTGTTGTGGGAATTACTGGTAGTTGTTTAGCAGAGTGATGGCATTCGGGAAAAAACTTTCTTTGTGTCTAGTTGCTCTGGTGTGCAGAGCCCTAAATTGTCATTTTGAGGGTTGTGAGGGGTCTGTAGATATTTTCACAGCCCTCTTTTTGACTTGTGCAGTGTACAGGTCCTCAATGGAAGGCAGGTTGGCAGCAATTGTTTTTTCTGCAGTTCTAATTATCCTCTGAAGTCTGTATCTTATGTTGGATACAACATACATTGGCAGGAGAAAAGGTTTTCTTTGGCATTCCCTCTTGAAGGCAGAGCAAAGTCACCCAGAAGCCCCCAAAATTCACTTGGCAGTGAGATGGGTAACATATACATTTAATAAGTAACACAAGAAATAAAACAAATGTCTTACAATATTCCTATCAAGAATAGGAAAAGAGGCAGGAGTTATTTTTAGCTAGTTTGGGTAATGAAATGACTGCAAGAAAACAAGCAAGCTCAGAGAGCACCAAGGAGCCCTCATTTCAACCCTGTGCTACAAATATTCTCCTTTATTGATTCTTCTGAGTCCAAACCACCCCCATTCCCATGAATTCAGTACATAAGATCGAGACAGATTATTTTTTCATTTGAGCAAACATTATATAAATAATTCTCTTTCCAACTTTTACACATCCATTAAATTTTACACTTCCATTATACTGAACACGGTTAAGTTGTCCCATTCTATGCAGGGTTTGGTCTTAGTGCTAAAGTGGGGGCAAAGTCCCAGCAACAGTCAAAAGAATGTGCAGTCACCAAGCACAGATGAAACAAAATTGTGTTTCAGGAGAACAAATTGGAGCATTCAATATTTAGATATAGTAATGTGTTTTCTTTTTGAACATTAGGGGGCACAGTAGCTCTATATACTGTTCAATGCAAAGAAGTTTTTGAAGAAATATTCCTCTGCAAAACATATATTGATAATGATAATGAATGGTCATCAAATCAGTGGACATTAGTTGGACAAAAGACTTCTATTGTAAATTAAGTTCATGGCTGGTAAATATTAGCTTTTATTGTCCTAGAAATATCTACTGTGAGTCAAGAAATGTACTATTAATTTCAGAGGGGAAAAAAAGCTTCCTCTTTCTGTTACAATCACTTGTGTGTTTTTTGGCAAGAAAAGGTTTTGGTGTAGTTAGTGAGTCTATGTCTTAATTGGGTCTGACATTTTCCCAGCAGTGCTATATGGTACATTAACCAGCCTCTACTGAAATGTTGGTTTTGATATTCTACAGGAATACTAATGTGATATATCAGTATGCAGGTCTTGTTTCCTTTCCTTTGATTCAATTGATTTAGGTTTGAACCTAAGTCAGAGGAGAGTTACATCATAATAAAGAATTTACAATGATATTCTCATACAAAAAGAAAACATATCATGTAGAGGTAGCCTAATCTGATATGACAGACCCAGATTCTTACTTTCCCACACTTTTCAGCCATATCCACTCTACTTCAATGCACATCCAGCATTAAACACTTTCTGAGATTAATGGGAGAAGCTCTCAGGAAGAGATGGGATCAATCTCGGATCCAAGGAGAGTAGGGGGTCACCTGGAATCTACAGTTCCATGAATCAGATGAAACTGACCCTTCCAACTAAAAGAGATGCTTCTGATTAACCCAATGTCCAAGAAGATCTTGGAGCCATTTCCCCATAAGATCTGAAAAAGAAAGAACACAAAGATTACAGTACCAAACACTGTACTTTTAAGAACTTGATATGAGACTGATTGAAAGATTCTGGACAACAAATGTGTTATTTGAGGGAATGTCTCAATAGATAGCTGTTTATATTTGTCCAATCTGATCAGGCAGGACATGCTTCGAGATCTGTTGACTAAGGAATGCTGGGCCTAGAAGACTTGGCTTTTCTGCTATAGCAGTGATGGTCAACCTTTTCGGCACTGAGTGCCCAAACTGGAATGCTTGCACTGGACCACTGGAAATCCGAAGATCAGCTGGCCGGCATGCATGCCTGTTTTTTGGCCATTTTCAGGCCATTTTTAGACTATTTTTGGGGCCATTTTCTGGTGCTCCAGCACCCATGAAGACCAGCTGGCCAGAAACCAGAAGAGCAACTGGTGATGGTGCTCATGCCCACAGAGAGGACTCTGCGTGCCACCACTGCAATAGAGTCACCATCACAGTGCTATAGTTTCTGCTCTATGGAACATTGTCCCTCCAGAAATCAGGATGGCCAAAATCTTGCTGATCTTTCATAAGAACCTAAAGACCTAGTTCTCTGCCCAGGGCTGGGCTTCTGGGTGTATGCAGTGACCCATTCTTGGTTTTATTAATGATAATGGGATATGATATGTTCACAGCTGCTCTGTATTTTGTATTGCACTTAAAAATAAAACGTATTTTAATTTTGTTCACTATCCAGAAAAACTTCGTGAGGTGGGCAGTCTCAACAAATTGAATGAATGGATGGATGAATGTTCAAATCACTTCAAGGGAAATGGGTCATAAGATGCTCTTATTGTTCCTAGATTTTGCATGTCTATGGAAGCTTACATATCTTTGAAGGGACACTTTGTTTCCCAGAAACGTCAACTGAAGTGCTGCTTTGAAGTGAAGCTCTGGAGCGAAATGGCCCTTTGCTCCTCTTCACTTGAAATAGTGTGTTCAGCTTGATTGGTAATCGAGGTTTCTGCACATGCAGCAAAACTCTTGTTAGTGAAGTATCATAATGTCAATGGCCCTGTCTTAACTCTCCATCAAAGCAAGTGTTGCTCTATAAAGTGAAGCAATGCTGCAGCCTACACATACCACTGCTTCTGTGCTGCTGACCATGGTCCTGAATCATCAATCCAATCAGCCATTTTCTTAGTTAACCTGCTGACCTCCATTCAACAAATGGATGATTTTTGGTGAGCTAGCCACCCAGGCAAAAATTATGTTTAAGTCCTCCCAGCAGCTATAAAGAAGGTTGAGAGGCTATCATTTTCCAGTGTGGGATTTTCTTTCGCCCCTGGAAAGAAGAAATAAACAAGTAAATACGGTGGTCAATTGAGATGTATATGCTGTTATGGATATCATTAAAGAGACACCCAGCATTACCTGTTTCTGCCTGTTTTACACCTGCCATAGTCATGAAGGCTGTGAAAACTAAAGTGGGGTCTTTAATTGAGTTCCATTTTCAGTAGAATATAGGTAGTGATTCTAGTAATTTAATGAATGATTTTGAAGTTACCACAGCACTGAAAAAAGTGACCTATGACTGTTCTTCACACAATTGCAGCATCCCTATGGTCACAGGGTCAAAATTTAGATGCTTGGCAATTGGCAGGTATTTATGTTGGTTGCAGCATCCGTGGGTCATGTGATCACTCTGACAGGCAAAGTCAATGAGGAAGTCAGATGCACTTGCAACCATGTTAGTAACGTAACTGCAGTGATTCACATAACAAGCAAAATCACTTAACAACTGTCTTGCTTAGCAACAGAAATTTGGGCTTAATTGAGCTTGTAAGTTAAGGACTACCTGTACCTGTTTCAATTGTATTTTGGAAGAGGAAGGGGTAGTTAACCTCTTTCTAATATAGCTGTCAGTATGATGCACTTGAATAGTTCAACTTTGATTTCAAAACTTTATAATGTCAGTTGGCACAATTTTCCATTCCAGGATGTAATCTTGGTTCACTATGGAAGGCCAGCTGGAGAAACATGTAAATGCATTTTATAGATGAATTGGGAAAAATTGTAAGGAGGATTGTCACTCACTGACTTGGATTGCACAGTTTAGGCTGGCAGAATTGTCTTGGGTGGCCATAGAATTTGCATGTCCTAAACAAAAAGAGAGGAAATATTATGACAGTTACTATCTATTTTTATGCCCACTAGGCTTTTGTTTCACTTTTATTTTATTTTGCTTTTTTAAAAAGACACCATGGAGAACTGTTTCTCCCTCCCCTGAATGCATGTAAATACACGCCTATCAACTTTCTAGGCCATTTCATATCTCCAGCAAAATAGATTTGACAGCATGAACCAGAAGTTAGTCCCACAGTGATCAATGGTAATTATCCCGGTAAATGTTTATAGGCTTGAAGTCAGGCTAAAAAGAGATCGTCTTCAAGGCCTTCTCCTGTGTTTGTCCAGGTATTATTTAAGATCCTTTTAATGCTTAAAAAAAGCTGAACCTCTTAATCTGCTGGTTATGGTGTTATTAACCTTGTGGGGGCTATTGCTATGCATTTTCAAGGGGTCCATTCATGTTTTATTGTATTTCATTGCTTTTTATGGATTGCTTCTATTGATTGTTGATACTTTAAGGGTATCTGCCTTGAAAGGTGGGATTTAAATCTTACCATGCAATTTTAAAAAAATAAAGAGAAGAAGAATTCATCTGGGTCAAAACTCAGGTATGCCGAGTTCAGCATTTTGCTTCCCAGAAGCCCATAAATAGAATGTGAAGGCAACTGTAATTTCCCATTGTTGCAGCTGATATTGAATGGCATGCTGTCTCTGAGCATGAAGCTATCACAACTTATGGGTTGCATTTGTTGCATCTATGCTCTCCCAAGTAATCAAATTGTGATCCTGTGAAGTACAGAACAAGGTACACAATCTGACTCCTCAACACCTGTGTGATCCTTGGCATGGAAAATGAGCATTCCTGATGGATAACTGTTGTGTAACTTTTGAATCTAGCTTTGATCTGGATGAAATAAAAGCATATTTTTTCCACCAATGCATCGGCAAGGTGGGGGAGAATATGAAAGAAACTAAGATGGGAGAAGCCCTTTTCCACACAGCCTCTCTAAGATACCATGAGAGTGAGAAGCAATGATTAACTATTTGGTACATAGTTTTCATGACATGGGAGGAGCTAGATGAACATGAGATTAACTCCAAAGAGATGTGGGTCTCTTTATGGCAAAATCTACCATCCAGTGTCTAGAAAAACTGGTGAGAGAATTTAGACAACCTGTTTATCCCACCCTAAATCTAACCCCTGGTCTCAGTCAGTGCCAAAGAGTTATTGATCCAGGATCACCATGAAAGCATCATGCTCTAGCGGGGAATTGAATTTGGGTTTCCCTACTCTTAATCAACAGCCCAATCCAGATTTATATATCTATCTTTTTATTCAGCCACACCACATAATTTAATCTTAAAGTCCACTCAGTGCATATTCCCTTGGTGGGGCTTTAGTCCAGATTAGGTCCTGGTTATCAGTTTCCCCCCTCTAAGTATCCTGTCTCCATCTTTGGAGTGGAGAATTTAAGGAGTCTTAAATGATCTTGTGCTTATCAGATAAATGCTATGTTCCTCTTCATATCAGAGGAAATAATTGTCCTTTAAACTCCAATTTAAATTGCCCCAATAACTGTACATCACCTCTCCATTCCTATGATTGTATTAATGCCCAGTTGACAATGCTCATTATTGTCAATGAATCATTCGATTTCACAAACATCAGCTCAGAATTCTTGTTCTCTTTTATTTCTTTTGCAGTTAGCACATTTTAGATGGCTAACAGTTACATAGATTAAAGAAAAAAGGAAAACAAATAGATTTACTAGAAACAGTGTCTTTACCTGTTTCCCTTTGCAATGGATGGGAATAAAACCAAAGGAATTCTAGTTAGGAAGCATTGGTCAATGACACAAGCATCTATGTGACCATGCCCTGTTCAGTACATCTATTATTGCATTGCCCTAGGAGAACAACATGCTTTTATTGACATTACAAAAGAAACAGCTGAACTGCTATTAAATGCTTCCTTACATCTCTTAGCAGGATTGATCACTCTATAAACCCCAGATATATCACACAAAATGAGTGCATCTGAAAAGCAGCAAAGTATACAAAAATATTGGGTGAAGAGTTCACCCGTCTCAACTTCCTTTTGGCCTGCTTCAGATTTGTTCTTGGTAAGAAGCCTGAAAGATTTCAGACCAGCCCTTTATCTTGCTTTATTTCCAGGTACGCGTTTATTCATTTTTAGTTTGTATTGTATTATATATTATTATATAGTTATATTGTATATTATTATATAATATACAATATATTACTATATTATATCTATTATTGTGTGGGCAGCCAGATGTTTAGGCTGGATTCGGCATTTTTTCCACTTATTAAGTCTCTCCGAAAAACCTGCAGTAGGAAGATGTTATATTATTATCTCTTTTATTCATTAAACATAAAACTCAGTCAACTGAACATTTAAAGATGCATCATAAATACATTGACTGGTTGCTGCCAGCGTCCTAGGTATCAACCAAAAATTTTCTTAAAATATATGATGTTCTGAGTGTTTTGAAGTTCTGCTGGTGCAGTTCCACTGGTGTTATTGCAGGAAGCTGCAATTTCTTAATGTGTTTTGTAAAATTCTTGGACATGGTACCAAG
>JANHFT010000978.1:244461-256926 GCA_032467955.1 Pseudoxenodon macrops | reverse complement strand
TTGTGTTCTGTGTAAAGTGTAAAAGCACACCCACCCAGTCACCTGACCTCCAAGCCATGCCCACAAAATAAGCCACATCCACAGAACTGGTAGGGAAAAATTTTAGATTTCACCCCTGATCCCTACCTATAGCCATTTTGTCTTACCAGGTTCAGCTGGAGCTTACTGTTCCCCATCCAGGCCCCTCCAGCTTCCAGGTGCTGCAAAAAAAGATGTTCACAGGATCACTCACTTCACCCAGGACAAAGCTATGTAACTCAGTATCATCAGCAAACTGGCTCATGGTGACAGATGATCTCACCAAGAAGTTTCATGTAGATGTTAAAAAGGAGTGGAAAGAGCCCAGAGCCCTGAGCCTTGTGGCATCCACATATCACTTTAGTGATAAATCCCTTTGCTCTCTCTATATATTCATCAGATCCTATGCCACCTGAAAATATGTTTGATACATGATCCCCTAAATTGTTTCTTTCATTGTACAGAAGATGGATCACCTATTATCCTACTTGGATGGATCATATATTACCTACCTCCTTTCCATATTCTTCTGCCTTATGTATGTAAAAAAGTTAAAGATAGAATATCTAAAAACCACATTCCTTGGGACTGTCCATGTTAATTACTTACAGTATGATTCCCAGTGGCTATGGAAAGTTGCATGCCTGTTGATATATACCGGTAGTTTATATAGAAACTATATAGTTTATATAATTTATATGTTGTTATTAAATTCTATGCCCTTTTTTCTTGCTCATTATTGAGGTCTGTCATCAATTGGGGGGAGGGAATCTTCAAAGAAATTACCTTGCCTGCTATTCCATCATTTTAATATCAAAGAACAGAATCAGAGAGTTGACAGGGGCCACTTAGGGCATCAAATCCACCCTTCTGCTCAATTCAGGAATCTAGATGAAAGCATTTTAGACAGCTTAGCATCTTCTTGAACACATGCGGTGATAATGTAGGTAAAACTACAGAAAGATGTAGTGGACTGTCTTACAGAGCTACTGGTTATAGCGTATATATAATGCTTTCAGATTCTTTGTCATATTTTTCTCATAGAAAATCTTATTCCTCAGCTGATACTTGCTTCTTTCTTTGTCTCCTGTAACCTCCTCCCTCCACTCCCTGTTCACTTTCAACTTTACCCCTCCTCTGTGATAAATAATAAATAATCCACAAGTCTACAACAATTAATAAAGAACACTAAACTATTCTGTTTCTTAATTCTGAGATGATCAGTTTATTGGTGATTATTAATAACATATGAGAATTACTGTGCCTAATAAAATCTGGCCAGTTTACGAGAGTTTAGGCTTTGCAATGAAGTTATTTCTTAATTACAGGAATCTCTACAAGTGCAAAGAAATTCAGATTTATAATGCAATGCTTCTTTACAATAACATTTGTTGAATAAAATGACAAAAAGTATATACACTGCCTTTCTTGATAGATAGAACTTCCCTCACTAGTCTCCATTTTCTTTCTGTGATTATCCTTAATATTTGAACATGGTGGCTTTGCCTTTTCTTGTTCAAAAATTGGGAAAATGTTTCAATATAATAACAATAAATATATATATTTTTCAAACTGAGGAAGAGAAAGCAAAAGAGGAAGCATTTCCTACCTAACCTAAGAAAGTACAATAGATACAATTATCCTTGCTAAAATTTCTGCCAAAAAATTTCTCTCCCTTTTAAATTTTTCATCCACTTCATGTGTTTCAAAAAAAAAAAAGAAGGTATGGTCACAAATATAGGCCCAAGTTTCATATATTTCAGTTATTTCACATGTTTTCTTTTTTGTGAGGGGTCTTTGGTATTCTCTGACTTTGTCTGTTTTCTTGCAGATGTTTCATTAACCAAACTGTAACATCACCAAAAAGGCATTAAAAGTTGTAAATCTAATCTTGCATAGCTTCTTCTCTGGTAATATTACACTACTAACTACTAACCAGAGCATATAAAACATTTGCTAGACTAATTCTCGAATACAGCTCATCTGTCTAGAACCTGCACTGCATATCAGACATTAATACAATTATACGTGTCCAGAGATATTTCACGAGAAGAGTCCTCCACTCCTCTGCTCGCAACAGAATACTTATGCCACCAGACTTGAAATTTTGGGCTTAGACAATTTAGAACTACACCGCCTTCGGTATGACCTAAGCATAGTTCAAAAAATCATCTGTTACAATGTCCTACCTATCAATGACTACTTCAGCTTCAACCACAACAATACACGAGCACACAATAGATGCAAACTTAAGGTAAACCGCTCCAAACTCGATTGCAGAAAATACAACTTCAGCAATAGAGTGGTCAATGCCTGGAATGCACTACCTGACTCTCTGGTTTCATCCCCAAACCTCCCAAAATTTTACCTTAGACTTGTCTATTATCAATTTCAGCCCATTCCTAAGAGGTCTGTAAGGGGCGTGCATAAGCGCACCTTTTTGCTTTTGCAACCATGTCAGTTGTTATTACAATATTTTCCATTTTGTTTCATGTTGTTTGTTGTTGAATATCTTTGATCCAGGAGGCAGTTTTGTTGTGTTCCACTGGGTTTTCCCACAGTTCTTTCCAAAAGTTCAAAGTTTTTTCTTTACATGGGTGAACATTAGTTTATTATATAATGATAACTATAATCATAATCAACAACAATAATAATAACAATAACAATACAGCTTAAGAAGGTACTTGGTTGATGCCTAGGATACTGGCAGCAAGCCGTATAAGCCGTAACCATAAGCACCAGTAAATGGCATTTGTGATGCATTTTTGAATGTTCAGTTGACTGAGTTTCATGTTTAATGAATAAAGTAAATAATAATAACTATTATTATTTTAAAGGTATTTTTTCAGGTTTATTAGGTTTTTTTAAAATGTTGATTTGCCTTTTTTCTTGTTATGAAATGGGGTGTAATTTCCGCATTGCAATTCTCACACTAAACTATCCCCAAATGTGTTCTAAACCATGGAGTAAAAGAGGTTTTTTTTGGTGATAATAGTAGGCCAATTGTTTTCTGTTCTCACTGACCAATCCTGGAGGATAATGATGAATTCTTGGCTTGAATAACCTATAATTTCCTACTCATACCATCAATTTATAAATGAAGATGAAGTAGATAAAGTAGCAAACCTCTTAATCATGGGACTGTAATTTTGAACTGCCAGTGTTGTAATATTGAATTAAACAGGCTCTGATAGTAGAAAACCAACCATGAATGGCAGAAAACAGCCATAAATAATAAATAATGAATGTGTGGATTCATTTGAATATGAATCGAGCCCAATTTGGAATTTATGTGGGATGAAGAAATAGGGAAGCTTTCGCTTTTTTGTGCAGCCAATTAAATTTATTTATTTCTTTATTTTACTTGTGACAGCCGTAAAACTAAATTTGGCAGTCACCTCCTGACATCTGCCAATTAATTTTCCCAGAAAGCTTAGTCATTGAAACTTTCAGAAAATTTCTGGAGTCAGTTAGCAGAGTAGCAAAAAGAGACAAATGTGAATGAAAAATACTGGAGAGAAAATGAATTAGAGTAACTAGAATAACACATTTTTTATGAATGGAGATTAAAATGAATGAAATTTTAATACTGAAAATGAATGGTATATTGTCCCCCCCAATCTTGCCTATCAGATTCTTCCTATATTTTAGACCTAAAAGAATATTTCATATTTATTTATAGACAATTCAAGACAATTGGTCAAGAGGATCTTAGAGAACGATCAAATATCTGTATAGTAAATAAGGGATGTAACTGAAGCAGACATTTTGCAGTCTACCTACACCATATTTTAACACTTCAAAAATTATTATTCCTTTCAAGCAGACATTTTGCAGTCTACCTACACCGTATTTTAACACTTCAAAAATTATTATTCCTTTGGACAAATTTAAAGGTTGGATGGGCAACACTCAACATGGACTGTCATTCCTCCTGTATTTATGGTGTTAAGTTGAAAAGTGAGAATTCAAAGTATTGCATTTAGTTTCTATTCTCCTTGTTGGAGAACAACCTACCAAAAATATTTCAGAATGACATTCATTGGGAGGGACCTTGCAGGTCTTCTATTCAACCCTGCTCAAGTAGGAAACCCTATGCCATTTCAGACAAGTGACTGTCCAATCGCTTTTTAAAAACCTCCAGTGATGTTTGGGGGCAAGCCATTCCACTGATCTATCCGGAACTTTCTCCTTATTTCTAGATTGGTTCTCTCCTTGATTAGTTTCCATCCATTGCTTCTTGTCCTGTCTCCAGGTGCTTTGGAGAATAGGTTGTTCCACGTGGAGTATTTTGTTCTAAGTGAATTATGGCCTCTAACTAGTCATACTGCCTTTGAAATATGTTAGCTAGGAAGATATCTTCATTTCTTCTCTCCTGCTGGATTTTAAATAAACTTCAGGTGCTAAATAATTCACAACAGAAAGCAGAGGTAATTCCCTAAACTGGAAACATGTGGCGATTTCCCTCATGGGTTTCTTGGAAACCTATGTTCTAGTTTCAGCAGTTGCATACAATATTAATGTTGTTTTGTTGTTGCTGCATTTCTAAAGCTCCTGTAGCCAGAACAGCTTTACATGCTAGAGGCTATTTTTATTATTATAGTTTGTTGCATAGTCAGCCAGATGATTAGATGATTTGGCATTTTTATCCACCTGTCGAGTTCTTCCCAAAGACCTGGGATAGGCAGATGTTGCTCTTTGTTGGTGTCAAAGGTAGTGTCATAGAGAAGTGTTTTGCCATTGCTTCCTTCCTAGAGCTAAGAAAGAGTGACTGGTCCAAATCACCCAGCTGGCTAGGATTCATGGGCTTCCATGGCCTAGTGCTTTAACTACTACACCAGTAGCTAAAAGCTATTGAGTGAAGATAATAGCAATTCCTAATCACTCAAGAGTACAAGCTTTGCCTGTACAGGTTCTATGTGACCTTGTATATATCAACTTATTCTCCAAGTTATTTTGTTCTGTTTTAGTCCAGTGGCAGTGATGTTTGGCTGCTAAATTGTAGTACTATATTGTTCTATCAATTTGTTTCTCATAATGTTTAAATATGCTTTCAAACATCTAATCTCTCTCTTTGTATCATTACTCTATACTACCATGAACCCAATATTTTTGACTGAATGATGGAGGCCAAAGTCAATACATAAATCAATACAATTTCAAAATGTTGAATGCTTGTCTCAGCTTTTTTCTTTCAGAGGGAGGAGTTAGTTGGATTTCAGAAACTCAGCAATATGCAACTGCTGGCTTGAAAGTTCATGTTTATTATATTCCCAGGGTTTGTTACAGTGACACTTTCTGAATTCACACAACACCTTGAAGCTAAGGATCAAGGCTGAATTTGCCCTGCATGCTAAGCAAAAATATAGCTAGCTAGTTTGCAGTTCAGTATGATGAGCAAAGATAGGTAGCAGTGGTTTCATAGCAGTGACCCAAAGACATTTCTATGGGAAAATGCAAATGCTTGTTCTGTGTCTCCAAAACATTTCTTGGAATTTTGCTGTCATGAAGAAATATAATCCCAATGCAGTTAGGAATTTTATAATAGTCAGTTTTATGGCGATTCAGTTTATCTTTTCTTATATCCTTTTTCCCCCTGGAAAGAGTGACATTTCTCCCTGACATTTGTGTCCAGGAAATGAAGCTGAGAATGAGAAAGGTGGTTTCAACTTATAAGAGATGGTGAGATTTTTATCCCCGTCATTTTTTCACTGCTTAAATTTTGTCCCCTCTCTAAGCTGACCTTCAAGTACAATCACTGGCTTCATCAATCACATTAAGCCACAGCTTTCCTAATGGTGTTTTATTAAGTCATAGTTGGCTGGATTTACACAATAGGATAAGTCATAAACCAGGGTTTACAGACTGTCAAGACTGCATTCACACAATGTGCTAAGTCGAAATAACAACAACAAATCCTGCGTGGTGAAATGTTCCCTGGAATTTATATTTATCAAAGAGCATCTTACTGTCTACTTGTACCACCAGTGAACAATTCTTGGCTAAAACATGATTGGGAGGAAATTTCAGCCTGAGATCCATAACACCAGTATCCTTATGCCAGATATTTTAGGGCATTTTTGTATGTTGATAGTGCTCTTCTCCTCTTCCCCTCTGGCCTGTATTGCTTTTTTTGTTTTGTTTAGTCATCTACATGTTCAAACCATAAGAATCCATTACCAGAAGCAATAAAGTGTGAAATTATATTTGGAGTATGACGAGGCAACCCGCATGCAAACTTTACAAAAAGAAAACTTCCACTGGACTCAGTAGGAATTTTGCCTGCATTGAATGTTGAGCCTCTCATTCCAACCTGAAAGTCCTTCAGGCTCATTTTTGAGCTTTTGAGGTTGTTTTCCCTTTGCTGGCATTTCTTTCACCCTTGGTACAAATCAGATTACTAATCCCTGTTACCTTCTCTTTTTCATAGTACAACTGTTATTGAATTGGAATGTTGCCAAGATCGCCTGCTGAATCATTTTCATTTTTCACTAGATGCCACTGTTTGAAAGAGATTGACTCTTCTTGGTGGCACTAACCCATGCACATTTAACATGACTTGCTGGGAACAGCCAGTAGACATCTTTCTTCACATAATCAAGAGAATTCATTCAATTGTCTTTAATTCTGTAGTCCTGGAGTGTTTTATCTCATGGGACACCCCAGCACCCACATTTCTGCCATGCTAATCACTGCAGCACCACTGTTCGATAGCTTCACATCAGAGAATGAACCTCCTTGGTTCCTACAGTCTCTCCATTGCACAAGAGAGGGCCTTGGAATAAGTTATAGAGATCAGTAAGAGTAAAATCGGGTTGAAGTAAAGATCTTGCTAATTTTCTTTGTGTAGGCTAATACCACTGCAACTGAAATCATATGGTGACTTAACTATCCCCTCATCCAAATAAGGACTATATTCCAAAATATAGGAATCATGTAGGTGAGACCAATCATGGATGGATTTTCACAAAGAAGTAAATTAAAGAGAAATAATGTTCTCAAGGTAAATCAAGATATTTTGGCTACTAAAACAGAACCCACCTAAACAATTTCTATGGTAATAAAATGCTGTAGAGAAAAGTTATGAGTGGCACAAAGAGCCATGGAAAGATACATGCTCGATATCACAAGACAACATAGAAAGACCTACACATGGATTAGAGAACAAATGAGAGTACATGATATGATCAAGAGAGAAAAAGAATGGAAATGGAAATGGGCTGGTTACATAGCAAGAACAATTGATGGCAGGTGGACCAAGACAGTCATAGAATGGATTCCACTTGATAAAAAACATCCACAAAAAAGATCTAAAACAAGATGGATGGATGACATCAGCAAGTATTGCAAGCCCAATTAGCAAAAGAAAGTTCAGGACCGTATTGGTTGGAAACATATGGAAAAGGCCTTCATCCTACAATGGCTAGAATGATGAAAATGCTTTAAAAACAAAATAAAATAAATGATATACATATCAATCATTCCTTGCCCTTTAGCCATATTCTTAATTAATCAACTGAAGTTGCTAACCTTGTTAAAGGCGAGGTTAACCCACAACTCTTCTTACTATTTGGGTGCCATTCCTGGTAATTCCACCAGGAAAAATGCCTCTCTGATTTATATTTCAGTTTATTGCTTCTTTCGCAGTTCATTAGTGATTAAAGACATTGGTTTATTGTTGGCCAGCTCTAACAGAATTAAAAGCATGCATTGGTTTTATTCAGGATCAATAAAAAGAAGAGGTTCTGTTGCTTTTATTATCCATTGAGAAAGTGCCAAACCTGACTAGGTCCTGTCTGATCACTGGCAATTTCTGTAGCCCTTGGGCTGATTACCAAGCCACTATTCTGTCTATCCATGAGGAAAATCATAATTCCTCTTTCAGGACATGTTATTTTGTAGCAGTGCGCCAGATATGTAATACAGGCAAAAGAAAATATGTCCAAAAAGAAAAGAAAAGAAAGAAAAAAAGAAAGGAAATGTAATTATTGCTTTCCAGAATTTGATTTGTTTAACTTAATAAACTGATGCTTTAATTTAATATAAGCTTGCAACAGATATACAAAGCACAAAGTACGAAAGAACAGCTTTAGAGTAGGTATGTATGTATGTGTCTGTATGTGTCTGTCTATCTATCTATCTATCTATCTATCTATCTATCTATCTATCTATCTATCTATCTATCTATCTATCTATCTATCTATCTTCTATGCAAACAAACACACACACACACACATATACGTACATACACACACACAAAGTTTTAGTGATGTTTACCCCTTCCATTGTTTTTCTAAACTGCTGAATAAATATTTACATTGAACCTTGAATATTGAAGGTTTTGAGCATGATTTCATCTATCATTTTTTTTACTGATCCCATAGGTCTTTTCCTAGAAACTTTCCCCCCCCAAAATTTGCCTTGTTTTGTGATGTGTAATATATAAAGGGAGCCTTTCCTGCTTAAATTTGGTTACACATACTCTCTAATTTGGTTGCCACATACTGTCTAATTTTGGACACCTATTTTTTTTATCAATGGGAGAATTTCTCTTTTCCAGTGTTGTGCCAAATTGTCCTTGACCTAATCAATATGTATCTAAATAAATTGTCATATTTTTCTTTTGTATTTTCTGGAATCATACGTAAACATTTGTGATTTCATTTCAATTTTTATTTTTAGAATGTTTGAATATTTTGATGTAGTTCTTTTCATTACGTTTGAGGTTTTCTTACATGACCACCACATGTAATAAAATGTTCCTTCTTTGTAATGGCATTTCCAACAGAAATCCTTGCTATAATATGGTACTGAAGTCAAGAACATCAGGAGAGCATTTTGGTTGCTCTCTGCCTTCTAGATGGACAGTGGTTTAATTTGTTATACATCAGATTCTTTCTCTTGATTATAGTGCTAAGGGTCAAGAGCCAGGAAAGCTGAGTGTGAACATCCAGAATTCAACTAAAAGTGTGAAATCAGCAGATCTGATTCAAAGGCCCAAATAATGAGGGCAGAGAAAAAGTTATTAAATCTGACAGCCTAATTCACTAACCTGAATGCACTGTTCTACCTTTGGCACTGAATTGTAGTATCTCTTTCTGAAAGGTTTCAACCATAAAGGATAAAAGAACCATTGTAAATATGTCACCTGGATCAATGTCGGGCAAAGAAAAATTCCTCAAGGAAACAAGTATCTCAGTCTCTTCCATAAATATGTCACGTAGGTTGTTGAGTTTATCTAGATATACCTGTTTCCAAAGTGCAAATATCTTTGATTAGGACTCCTGTCATGTTGGTTTTCAATGTTTTTGAACATGCTTTGCTTTGGAAGTTATTTTGCAGTCATAACTACCAGCACCTTTGTTTCTTTAGATTTATGTCTCAGATATAATCCTATCTTCTTTATATTTCTGGTTGCACCAGAATTCAATGGAATAGGGAAAATTTCCCTTTTTCCTTTCTGCTATTTGAGATGATGTGTCCAACCCTCCTTTCAATCTAACTACAACTCAAATAAGAAATACATATCTTTACATTGTATATCAGCCAATCTGTTTTTTGGAATTAATATCAAACATAAGCTTCAGTCACACCTGACATCCTATGGTACTACGTACTTATGATATATCTCTTAATTTAAGGTTCAAATGCTCTGAATTTAAGGTTCAAAGATTAATTTGAAACAGATTTCAACTGTTTGAACAGATGAATATTGATAATTGTGCTTATCTAAAACTGTGATTTTTTGAGAGGGGACAAGAGCAATAATGATACACACATTGCAAAAATACCATGATTTAGCATACTTGTTTGAGATGTTCTGACACAAATATATAGTGACAATAGTTGTGTGATTATGCCATTAGACAAGTATTTTCATTTGGACATTATCGTAATCTACTACAGATTTTAAAAGCCATTTTTTTCTTAATCACTTTGGAAAATAGCAATAGTTTATGTACCCTTTCACAGTGCTTTACAGTCCTCTCTAAGCAGTTTACAGAGTCAGCCTATTGCCCCCAAAAATCTGGGCCCTCATTTTACTCTCCTCGGAAGGATGGAAGGCTGAGTCAGCCTTGAGCCTGGTGAGATTCGAACTGCCAAATTGCAGCCAGCCAAATAGAGCCAAAGCAGCAAACTGACTGGACTCAAATTTCTGAATTAACAGAGTTAGAATTGGATTGAACTGACAATCTGAAGTAACTTGGCAAACCAAACTGAATTTATTATTTAAAGCACATTGAGGCCAAACTGCACATTCTATTTTACTAACCATAGATAAAGATAAGTGAGAATGAGAGGAGGAGGAGCAGGAGCAGGAGTAGGAATAGGAGTTGTTTCCATATGCAAGTTGTGTTTCTGTTTGATTCTCAAGTTTATCTTAGGGGCCTATCATTTAAAGTGGCATTCATACACAGTAAAGACTATTTCATAGCAAAAGAATCAGCCAAGTTATTCAAGTGTTTGAAAATTCTTACCATTTTAATTAATCAGAAACTTAATGTTTAATGACTGCCTTGTTAATTTAATAAACCTGTTTAGGCTACTAATTGACATGTAATGGAACAGTGGCAGCAGTTTTATGAGAAGATGTAAAAAGTACCAACTGGTGCTACAAAAGCTTGTTTGCTTCTCCCCACCCCCCTTCAACAATTCTGGGGAACAATTCACAGCAATCTGTCTCATCTCGTGAAGGATTTATAAAAGGGGCTATCATGGAGAGACTGTGCTTTTATAAACAACTCACAATTGTTGCCCCCCTCCCCTTTATCAGTAGGTATGGTGGTGATCAGAGGTGGGTTCCTACCAGTCCTATCCAGTTCTATAGAGTAGGTAGTAACTCTGTGGTGACATCATGGAGCCAGTTTTGTCGGTGGCTCTGTGGGCACCGCCATCTTGGATTTTGTTTCTGTGCATGCGCAGAAGCTACTTTTTGACTGCTGCGCATATGTGCGCACTTGAGGTGCGACCCTGAGCGAAGCAGCAGTAAGAAGATTCAGAACCCACCTCTGGCGGTGATTATGAAAAACAACACATTATTAGACCTATAACTCCAATAATAAAAGTTTCTGTTGGATTTAGGTATTGTGTTGGTTTGGAGTTGGGCCTCCAGGTGATAATTGTGGAAAAGGAACAGATGAAGGTTTCTTATGGAGATAACTCCAAAGCTGAAAGTTTATCCAGGCCGTTGAAATAAGAATATTATTTACTACCAGAAAACAAAGCAAAGTTTTTAAAAAGTCTTCACAGTCCACTGAGTCAAACTGCAGTTTCCTTCTATTTTTCTCTCCTTTTTTATTTTGCTTCTTAACTGACTTCTTAGGTGGCTTTTATAATATAACCTTTTGTGCTTTTTATTCATTATACCTTTATGGTTCTTTTCAATGATTTTAACCCCATCTCCTTATGCCGGTCTATAACTGTAATAGAAATTGACGTGGCTTGATTTCTTAGGGAAGGCCATCAATAGAACAGCAAGTAAGATCATAGTTAACATTCACCCTCTTGAGATAATAATGCTATTTGTTACAAGGTTTGTTCTCCATTGATTTGTCACATTGACCCAGGCAACAACAGATATAATTCTGTAAATTATATCTCCCTATATTGTTCATGGGACAGTCACTCTTCATATGGGTCCCCTGATGAGACCTGTCCAGTATGGTCAAACCTTTGATTGAACAGCTCTCATCTTCCTCAGAGCACACAACTCTCACAATTATTATTACCTTCAGCATCTCCTCACATCCTGACAGAAAAGCATCTCAAAATGGACCAAAGGTCTCCAGCATGGCCCGGTGTAGCCGAGTGTCACGATCAGCCAGTAAAACCAAACACTGTTTTTATTTTTTATCAAAACACGAGTGAGGCCATTTTAATTAAACGGAAACTGTTGTTTAATACATGTCCTTGTTTCTAGATAATGGAAAAGTTTCCATCTTTTCTTTCTTGCTTTGACCTTACTGAATGTACCATCCGTATGATGTTTTTTCACAGCCATCAAATAAAATATCAGAAATAGTTAGGGGTCCAGTGGACACACTGTTGAAATACTATTTTAGCAGGAGGGGCATCTCTGTTCTCTGAAGTGACATTTATGAAAAGGCCTTGAGTCTGAAAAGGCAGCTAATAAAGATGAAATTCAGAAAGTTGGTCCAATGCCAAGCCTTTTTCTCAAACAAAGATGGTATGGAGAGATATTGTAAACTGTTGCTCTGCAGTCAAAAATTCTATTGTGTGATTGTGTAAAACATATTAGTTTTGTGTAAAAGAGAGCATTGACTCAGCAGTTATCAAACGCACAGAGATTTGGAAGCACACTGTCAAATTTCTGTTGGAATACATATCATTCTTCATAAACAACTTAGATGGGGAACTTACCAAATTTGCAGATGATACTAAACTGGCAGGAATAGCTAACACCCAAGAACAGGGGTTGGCAACCAT
>JANHFT010000978.1:223016-233213 GCA_032467955.1 Pseudoxenodon macrops | reverse complement strand
TTTTTCTACTTGCATTTTTTACATGCTTTCAAACTGCTAGGTTGGCAGAAGCTGGAACAAGTAATGGGAGCTCACTCTGTTATGCAGCACTAGGGATTTGAACCGCTGAACTGCCAACCTTTCGAGCGACAGGCTCAGCATCTTAGCCACTGAGCCACCATGTCCCCCTATTAAAGTTTATAATTGCTTGTTATGTTAAAAAAAAAAGGGAGAGGGCATACCAAATATTTTAGATATATTATTCAACATTCAACCAGGATGGGCATCTTATGTTTAACGTTAATTATATATTTGCATTTGTTATTTTTTGTACACATTTTAAAAAATATTATTGTTGGTTGTTTTGTTTATAGTTCATGTTTGTTTTTCCCCTCTCCTTTCTTTTTCTCTACTTTGAGTTTTAACTTTGGAGATAATTAAAAAAAAAGTTTAAAAATGCAGAAACCTCAAATGTCAGACACAGAAATCCTGGCTGCCCAGTGGGAAGACTATTGGTGCTATTCCCTCGGGACACACACTTTTTACTATATCACCAAGAGTATGCCTTTTGTTCCATGTTCTAGCCAATGTTCTAGCTCGTTTTTCTGAGTCTATTGTAAGTATTTAAACCATTTTTAGAATATTTACAAATATCATATTGCTTGTTCCTTAATGAGCTCATTTTTTGAGGGGCGATATGCTTTTCTAGCTGTCCCCCAGTTCTTGCTGATCCCTTCCTTATGATCTCCTTTTGATGCCATAGCTGTCAGAACCTGGCACCTGAACTTGTTCCCTCTATCTATAACTATATCTGCATGATATATATCTCTTTTTCAGTTAACCACATCCAAGAGCTACCATTAACACAGCATGTTATAAAAGCAGACAGTGCCAGGAAAAATTCATTAAGTAGGTCAAGCTGTGCATAAACTAATAATAGCTTACCTCTAAGGTAACTCGCTGAGTGATGCAAGGTAATTATACCTTCTCTGTTGCCTAATTTTAATTGCACAGCTTTCCATTACCGTATTTTGTCAGGGTTGGCCAGAATGAGGTACAAGAATCTTTCCAAACTTACTTCATTTCAAGTTTCAAGGAAAGACATGATAGATGGCTACAGAAGGAAGCCAAGCTGCTCCGAATTTCTTTTCAAGCATCCTGCTGAATAAAAGCTATAGGTTCTTCAGAAAAAAACAACAACTGACTGTTAATCAGCTGTAATTGGTCAGTCATCCTGATTACCATCCTATCATTACAAGGGCATCAGTGCATGTTTCCCTCATCCTTATTATTGCATGGAAAAGAGTTGGATTCATTGCAGTCAACCAACGCACAATTTGGTTCACTGGAGATGGCATAAGAGCAATAGGAATAATTGTCCATATACAGAAGGAGCCAAAGATATGAACAGTTCCTTCTTCACAGAGAAAGACCCCTGACTTTATACTTTGCTCCCTTATAGGCAAAATAAGAAACAATGGATGGAAACTAATCAAGGAGAAAAGCAACCTAGAAGTAAGGAGAGATTTCCTAACAGTGAGAACAATTAACCAGTGGAATGGCTTGCCTTCAGAAGTTGTGGGTGCTCCAACACTAGAGGTTTTAAGATGAATTTCGACAATCATTTGTCTGAAATGGTGTAGGGTTTTCTGCTTGAGCAGGGGATGGACTAGAGATACGGAGGCTTTTAAGATGAGACTACACAGCCATTTGTATGAAATGGTATAGGGCAAGGTGTTAAACACAAGGCCGGTGGACTGGATCCAACCCACAATGTATTCGGATGCTGCCTGTGGGGCCATCTTGGAAAATTTAAGAGGCAACCTTGCATCGCTTTGGCCTGGACTACCTGTATTGCTTGGAGAATGGCATCAAGCAGGGCATGCCCACCCAGTCGGCCATGTCTAGTGAGTGGTGTCAAGATGGCCACGCCAATTCAGTTGGCCACACCTACCCAGTTGGCCATGCACACCCGACCTCCCAAGTTCAACCACAGCCCTGATGTGGCCCTCAATGAAATTGAGTTTGACACCCTTGGTATAGAGTCTGCTGCTTGAACAGAGGGTTGGACTGGAAGATCTCCAAAGTCCTTTTCAACTCTATTATTCTGTATTATATATAGTACTCTTAAAGTACTTTGCATGTGCATTTATTTATTTATTTGCTGCTAGAATTTAGATTGCCTTAATCCTAGACTCCAGGCAGATAGGGAATAAGAATGACCTATAAGCTACACATAGTTTTTCAGAGAGTTTCTTGTGACTTTCCCCACCCCCATTTTTCTTCTTTGTCACTATTAATCTTTTGCTGTCACTACTAATCTTCTGCATGACAAAATTCCTGCAAGGACCAATGAGTTTAGAATCCACTAAGTGCAAAGGCCAGAGCATTTGATACTCTCGCATCTTCACGCAGACAAATATGACTGCTGAGTTTACAAGTCTAGTGGATAATGGTCGTGGCAGCCATCAGTGAAAAGCAATGAGACAATTGGAAAGTCACATGGGGAAATGGTTGTCTTTCAGTTGTTTTATGATCACACAGATGGGGTGTGGGAAAAGTATCCATTCTCAGCCCTTTTGACAGATGCAAGATTATTGAGGGAGGATATACTAGTTTAATAAAAAGAAAGAATAGGAGTGACATGATTGCAGTGTTCCAATATCTAAGGGGCTGCAATAAAGAAGAGGGGGCCAATGTATTCTCTAAAGTACTTGAAGGCAGGACAAGAAGCAATGGATGGAAACTAATCAAAGAAGAGGAGCAACCTACAACTAAGGAGAAATTTCCTGACAGTTAGAACAATTAATCAGTGGAATGACTTGCCTGCAGAAGCTGTGGATGATCCAACACTAGAGGTTTTAAGATGAATTTGGACAATCATTTGTCTGAAATGGTGTAGGGTTTTCTGCTTGAGCAGGGGATGGACTAGAGATATTTCAGAGGTAGAGGTATTTCCAACTCTTGTTATTCTGTTATATGCATCAATATATAAATATGTATATGCATATACATATGAATCTTCATAGTTGTGCTGGAAGGAAGGGTCTAGGCAGAGAGCAGATTTATTCTCCTGGGGTCTTCCACCATGTCCATAAATATGGAGATCTTGGCATGAGGATCCATGGTATAGGCCATAGCTACCAATTTTCCCTTTAGTCATTGATCCTGATTATTTGGACCATTTTCTTTGTTGGGATCTGAAGAGTTGGCTGTAGGTCAAAAAACTTTGATGATGTGACAACATGCAATCAATTTTTTTTTGAAGTGGCAGATTTGGAATATTTTTCTTTTGTTTTGTTAATGGACAATAGCTTTAGAAGTGCAGTAAAGATAGCAAGACAGTTAAATGAAAACAGAAATTTTCATTGTGATTCACTAGTTCTTCTTCATCCTAATGTTTTCCTACAGGGGCAGGGCCCACTTTTTGGATCAAATAGTTACTGGAGAAATAAATACAATTCTTATAAGGGGGCACTGAAAAAAGAACAATGATTCAATGTTGTACTTTTACCAAAGAAACTTGTGTCTGCCTAATTATTTTCAGTGACAACTTTTCTCCTTTTCCTTCTGTTTTAAAATTGAAGTCACTTCAATAGTTAACAGAAAAAATAAGAAGTGGGAGGTGCTTGAAAGTGAAGAAACTTTAAGTACACCTCTGAGGAATTTATCTTCTGCTTTGCCAGGAATGCTTTAGATACGTTAGTTAGATTCTAATGTGTACCTGGCAGTTAAAATATTTATCCCAGGGCAATTTAATTATCTTGAATTTTCCCTAAATATTCCTAATAGGGGTCAGTTGATGTGACCAATCCCAACAATGGGGGGGGGGGAATCTTACAGCATCCAATGTGAAAATGTGTCTGTTTGGAAGAACGTGGGAACATTTGTCTTTAACAAGCATCTGAAACACACCTTCAACAGAAATGAATCCAACAAAAGTGTGTAAAAGATTTCAAAATACAACCTCCAAATATTTGATTTTGACTTCCATTTTGCAGTTGGAGTAATATATTCTGAAGCTGGATCGTTTCCAGTAAGGTTGGAGTATTTTGAATGACCAATTTCTCATTAAAACCAGGATTGGTAAAATTTTGGCTTAGAACACTTCAAGCTCAACATACAAGCTTCTAAAATCCAGAGCTTTCCTTAGAAAAATAGCTAACAAGGATGTAATTGAAATCTAATTACCACTTCATGTATTTGAGAAATTTTTAGTATGTAGGGATGATGACTAAGAAATGCCAACAAAAGCTTTGAAGTCTATTGTTCTCTGTGGAGGTGAAGAATTTCTGGGCTCAATAGAATACAGTTACAACTTCTGTCTATGGTTATTTTTTCAGAATGTTGTTTTCCTGTACACCACAGATAAAAAAACTTTTATCTTAAAAGTTTAGAAATTATGCACACCTAACCCAATATTATTCAGAACTGAACTTTGTTGTAAGGCTACTCCCTTCCTTCAATGGCTTAATAGTTAGTTTGTAATGATTGTAGATATTTCTAGTTTCTACAACATTGAGTTTTCATGCATTCTACCGGCACTTACTAAAAAGAGGAAAGGGGAGAACAAACCCCACATCAAACTATGTCTTGAGAATATATATATTTTCAAAAAAGCACAAAGAAAGCAATGTGTACATTTTCAAATAATTCCTCGATACTTGGAAAGAAGGCTAGAAGAGCTGGTGATGTTGCTAATGAAAAATCATTTGCCCTACTGTCTGTTTTCCTTACCTAAATGCTTCCTTTGTTTCTTTTCAGGAAATGTTATGTAGCAAAGGGGTGAATTTCAGTAAAATGAGATTGTACATTGACCAAGATCTCTGACCAATTTTTTTCAACTGTTGAATTATTTGGCTCAGGTTTATTGCACAGCAGACATTCCATCTATTTGATTCTGTAGAAGCTTTGATAGATTTGTTTTTTTATATTCAGATCTAAGAATATGTAAAGGTACACTCTGTGTCATGATTCCCCTCCTACCACATATAAATTCTATCCAATACTGTATTCATTTATAACTCTGCATTTGACATTCAAAGTTTCTTGGTAAAATTCCATGAACTTACCAGACATCTTTACAGAAAGCATCTACACATCTTTTCATATAATGATTAATAGAAACTCACAATTATAGAAATCAGCCACTGGCATATCATACCCACAAAACAGATCTGCCAAGTAGATGGAATAAAAACAAGCAACAGACTTTAAATTAAACTACTGAATGACACAGAATTAAAATAATTAATCATGCATTTCTTCAAATATGGTTAAGTATATCAGGTGCTTTGTTTTGAACAGACCTATCAGTCAGTCATAAGGGAAATCAACCCTGGCTGTTCTTGGGAAGGACGGATACTGACCTGAAGTTCAAATACTTTGGCCATCAAAGGTGAAAAGAGAACTCATTGGAAAAGAACCTGATGTTGGGAAAGACTGAAGGCAAAAGGTGGACGGGATGGCAGAGGATGAGATGGTTGATGTAATGAACATGAATTTGGGAGACATTGGAGGACAGGGAAATCTGGTATGCTATGGTCCATGGGGTCACAAAGAGTCAGGCACAACTTAGTGACTGAATACCAAATTATTCTTATTATAATCATTATAATCATTATTATTATTTACAACAACTTTAAAAATCCAGACGGATTGGCATTTGAAACACAGCACGCCAGATATCACAGTTGTCAAAAGCCAAAGCGTACAATTTATTGATATTGTGGTACCAGGAGACACCAGAATCGAAGAAAAAGAACTGGAAAAAATCATGAAATATCGCGACCTGGCCATCGAAACTACACGGTTATGGATGAAACATGTGACAGTGATACCCATTGTCATCGGGGCACTTGGTACCATGTCCAAGAATTTTATAAAATACATCAAGAAATTGCAGCTTCCTCCAATAACAGCAGCGGAACTGCAAAAAACTGTACTACTAAGAACATCATACATTTTAAGAATATACTTGGTTGATATCTAGAAGCTGGCAGCAACCCATATCAACCATTAGCACCAGTCAATCACCCGTATCAACCATTAGCACCAGTATTTGTGATACATTTTAAATGTCCAGTTGACCGAGTTTCATGTTTAATGAATAAAAGAGATAATAATAATGTAGTACTTCTGAGTCAAATTGAAGCAATGTTTACATGGCTTTAAAACAATAACAGAAAGTATCAAATGTTCAAAATACCTAATGTGAGTGATTGTATTTTTCACCATCCAAAACCAAACATTATTTGTGTAATTTTGACTTATTATACTCGGTGAGCATTGTCACCATGGTTCATAAGCCATGATTAAAGATCCAGCATATTGTATGAACCAAAGGAACTGGTTTATTCACCAAATGATTGTTAAGCAAATCAGTTAGCTTCTTTAACCTGTGGACTGTATGTTCTTGCTTTTGAATATTATACACATAAGGTTTTATGGCTGGTAGGAGGTTTTTTTTTACATGATTTCAGTTAGGATGAAGTAAACTATTCCCACATATATATGGGTTGTCTTGCAGCCATTTTCAGTGATGAAAAATGGATCCTTGTAGGCATTTCATCTGAAGGTCTTTAACACTAAAGAAGTGATTTGTCTTAATATTTCAGTTTCCAACACACATAATTTCAGCATCCTTCATCAGTTACCTAGCCGCATTCACATGTTTCAAAGTGTCTTCTGCCTCGCCTAAAGCTTTTTAAAGGCTGCCAGAAAAGACAAAGTCCATCATGCCAGTGTTGAAAAATGAAAGTGACAAATTCACAAGAAAAATAAAATCCCAGATTTGTTAAGAACCCAAATGCTGTGTCAGCCACTTAGCCCTTGAACTCTCTGTCATGTTGCTCCCTAGTTAACATGATGGATCAGTTTACAAAGTTCTGATTTCTGACCCATTCTTAAACTGGAACTATTTAGCTGATACACACACACATACACAAACACACACGTGTTATATATATATAACCAACAATGCAATTTTCTGCTTTCTGTTGACAGAAGAGATTGAGTTATTTCCCCACTGAAGCGATTTTGTTGACAGGATGGATTTAGGCTGTTGACAGAATATATTCTGTCAGCATGGCAGGCCTGAGCTGTGATGAAACACGTCTTATTGGCAGGATGAATTGAAATTGTGGGGGACAAAATGCAAACAGTCTAATCCATTCTGCTGATAAAACACATTCATCAACTTGATCCATTCGCCTGACAATACTTTTTTGTTGTTATTGTTTAAAAGTGAGAAATTGAGAATCATTTTTTTCCACAAAAAGTGCTGAATTGTATTGAGTTGATTTGAAATTTCTGCATGGAAAGATCTTATAGGATTCTCTAGTGAAAATGGTTGTACAACTCTGCAACTAATTTTTAGGCCTCAGAAAAGCATTTTTCCTCATTAATGGGATATGCTGTTTCAAAGGAATTGGTTTAGCATTGGTAACCACAAAGTTCACACAATTAAGTAATAGTTATATAACCAGACTGCTAGTAAACAATTAGGCTGTTGATTAATTGACCAGAATATGTAAGTTGGTTCCTATATCGAATTCAAATTGGGGAAATAATATAAATAACATGTAACAATATATATTTTCTACATGATTGATAGAAATAAATAACATGGGTGAAACTAAAATGAAATACTGTAAATACTAAAAAATGAAATATATAAAACTAATTCACTAAATTATAAAACTACTTTGTGAATCAAATACTAAAATACCAAACTTCTAAAAGAATATGTATATATGTGGGTGTATGCAGAAGAAGTGTGTATTGTGATCAGTGACCAATAACTGTTAACAGAAAACATAAAATGGCATAAATTAGTAAAAAAAATACTATCATTAAAAGAAGGTTTCCTATATAAAGCAATGGTAGTTGAAACAAATTTTGCAATTCTCTTAGTAATATGAAGACTCTAGTCTGATACTAAAACAGAGTGCAATAATTCCTACAACAGCCGAAACTTCTTTGAGGAAGCACATCAAGGAAAATAGAGCACAAATTGTTACTGAATGGACAAAGAGGGGAACATCTGGGTTAAAATGGGAGGTTACCCCATGTCACAAGTTCAAGTCTGTTTTGCAAATGGGATAGCAAGTGAGGGAAATGTTATACCTTCTCTTTAATATTGTGGAGGGTAAAACATTGAATCAGGCCAAAGAAAGAACTATATATTGTGTTGGGCAGGTAATATGGAATAGCCAATTAACAGATGTGAAAGGTTTCCTGTTTATATTCTGTCAGTATTGGTTAGCTAGATCATCTTGATCTAATTAGAGAGCTACTTCTGAATAGCATCTCTGGTGTTTGATAGCCCCATGTGTCCACTTAAATATTTGAGTTGCGCAATATTTTAAGCTTTGATTCAAAGATGATTAATCAAATCATGCTTTTGAATGGAATCTCTCAATTCAATTTATTGAATTGAATCAGATATATCTGAAACAATCCAAAGAGAGTTGATGGGCTTTTGAAAATACTTGTTTTTAGTAGAATTGTCAAACTGATTTAATGAATTGAATCATCTCTTTGAATGGAGTTAGCAGTTCCAATCAAAACCTGGTTGCTGTTCACACACATGAATATACATGGTAGAAAGCAGAAGGTGTATTCTTTTTGTGCAAAAGTTAAAGGGATCCTTTCTTATGCTGGTGTTTCATTGGCATTCACACATATTCCCAGTGTGAATTATCAAAATCACTGCCTACTACCAAATAACATGTTTCATTTCAAAGCTGTCACATGATGAGATTATTTTATTTGTAGAATGTCCTGCAACTTGAAAAAATTCTGTCCAATTTACTGAGTTAGTACAGGTGTTCATTGATCCCTCTATCAATCCATTGATCCATCGATGATCCATCCACCCAGTATTCCATTAAGATGTAATATCATTTGTTTTCTATCTATATTGAAATAATACATTGTTCCATTATTGTCCCATTCTGTTACACAAAGTATCTGTGGACTGCTTTCAACCCAACATGTGTTGAAGTATTACTCTCTCTATTTGGCTGGTGTAACAGTAGAATAGCTTTAATTTCCTACCACTGTGAACTCTCAAAGAGCTTATTTATTCTTCACTCTCTTTAGCTTTGAAGTATAGAAAAGGAAAGCTCAGGTCATACAATTTTTCCTCTCAAACTGCTGATGTAGGTAATATTTTGATGATATTGTCATTTGAAATAATAGGAGATGAAATTCCCTTCCACTTGGTCAACTGAATCAGGTGCCAAGGAACATAAAGAAATCAATATATATTATAAGACAAAATTAAAATGCTGCTTCACTGTGGGGTGTTTTTCAAGCAACTTGGGACCCATCTTGAGAGATTAAACTCACAGAGGGAGGAGAGAAAGAAAGCAAAGCAAACCAAACAGTCTGCACAAAGATTATTTTTTCTTAAATGGATATCTTAAAAAAATATCTTTACAATGTTGTGCTTTAAAAAAATAGTTGATATCCCCTTCCAAATTATTCCCACTTGAAAGAAATGCTCCTGATGTTTCATAAGAGCTGTTTCTAATGAACAAAACACAGGCCTTTTAAATCAATATAGAAAACCCACAACCTTCCTTTTGAACGGAACAAGGATATAAATCTTAAATATATGCAATCACATCGGAATTACATTGGTGTTTTTCCAGTTTCTTTTATCTCTCCTGTGCTTTCTCTATGGAGATAACCATCTGGAAGATAGCTTTTTTCCTGAGGTACCTTCAAACTGTCAAATTACTGTGAATAGTCCTTCAAATCTTCAGTAAGCTCATTTAGAAGAACTCACCTGAGAGATTTAGGAATTTATCCCCATGTCTTGTTTTTTGCAGCATGAAGATGTCCCTGTAACAAATTCTTGAGAATATGGTTTTATAATGTAATTTTCATTTTATTGCCAGATTATGCTGAGGGAGGTTGAAACTAGGCTAAGGTCATCCAGCATGGAAAGTAGTGTTTTCCATCTTTCCAAATAAGAAAGGCATCCCATCTGTATAGTCTAGAGCACATTAAGACCTTTAGAAATCAGCAATCTTCTTGTTATGTATTCACTTCAACTGAAGCAAAGTTTTCAGTCCAGTCCACCATTCAGGCGGGAAAATATTTGAATGTGATTGGTTGATAGCCTGACAGCTCTCCTTTTTTAAAAAACATTTCTTTATTGTGTTTTTCTCTTTTTACATGTCACAGTAAATTCTTAAGCAGATTTAT
>JANHFT010000978.1:183796-202524 GCA_032467955.1 Pseudoxenodon macrops | reverse complement strand
TGATGTTATGTGACGGTATGGTCCGGGAAGGGACGGGAAGGGAAGGGAAGGGAAGGGAAGAGAAGAGAAGAGAAGAGGCCCATCCAGGGTTGGGATTCTACAGGTTCAGACAGGTCCGCTAGAACCGGTTGTTAACTTTCTAAGCAGTTCGGAGAACCGGTTGTTAGAAGAAATCTCCTTTTATTTTATTTTTCACTTTACAGGGTTAATCCTGTAAGGAATTACAAAATTCAGGTGTTGTTTCCAGCCT
The DNA here is from genome assembly GCA_032467955.1 of Pseudoxenodon macrops. Classification (NCBI taxonomy): domain Eukaryota; kingdom Metazoa; phylum Chordata; class Lepidosauria; order Squamata; family Pseudoxenodontidae; genus Pseudoxenodon; species Pseudoxenodon macrops. The sequence continues at coordinate 202,274 of JANHFT010000978.1, read as the reverse complement.
AATCTTTATTGCCCTGCTTACAGAAACTGCCTCTCCGTTAACCCTTATTACATTCTTGGCAGGACGCCTAGACTTACAATCACCTGAGCTTCTCTTGAGTTTTTTTTTTCTTTGCTGGTACTTTTTTTTTCTTTGCTTGATTTTCTTAAAGGGGAAGGGTTAGTGCGAGGACTGGTCAAAAGTGTGAATACCAATCATAAGTCACTTTTTTCAGAATAGTCCCTATGCACGAAGTTACACCCATCCAGTCACATTACCAGCTAGCCACACCCACCGTCACATGACCACCAAGCCACGCCCCCAAATGAGCCACGCCCACAGAACCAGTTGTTAAAAAGTTTGAATACCACCACTGGGCCTGCCCACCCATAATCCCACCCTATATTGCTGTGTTTTTGATGATGCATGCATGTGCGGATGGCGCGCGTGCGCAAGCAAATTACCATGTTTTGTGATGCCGCACGCACGCATGGATGGCACTCGTGCGAGTGAAGTGAGTGTGCGCTCATGCACGCTCACATTTCCGGTGCTAGGCAAACCGGTTGTTACAGTATGTGAAGCCCACCTCTGTGGAAGAGTGTAGAGCCTCCTGCTTGAGGCTGGACTAGGAGACCTCCAAGGTCCCTTTCAGTTCTATTCTGTATGCTGTTCTGTATTCTGTACTATTGGGAACGAAATTTTCCCAGTTATGAGACACACTGCTGTTTGTTCGTGCGATTGGAGGAGACTCATAAACTGTGGCCCGTTTTGTGTCTGTTTTTCACAAAAATGGGAGAGTTTCTGCCTTCCCCCAGCTCACAGAAACAGCCTGCAAGCTTCCCAAATCCTCTGCACGCCTCGTTTTTGAGAAAAACAGGCCCATTTTTCGTAAAAATGGGATGCAGGGATGGGGCTTCAGGAGGCCAAAATTGCTATATTCGGTGTATAAGATGCACCAACATTGTTAGGGGGGAAAATGTGCATCTTATACTCCAAAAAATACGGGTAGGTAACATCATCAGTGCTAGTAAGGAATGAGGTTTGCTCTCAATATCTATTCTAGTGTCCTGTCCTGCCAGTGGGGGAGTGGTCTTTGAGATTCTTTAGTTGGGCTGTTTATTATTGGTTTCATTGCCAGTTTCTTTATTGGGGTATTGTTTGTTTGATTGTTGGACTGATGTTAATCTTGAAGTAAATCTATGCTGATCTGGATGCTGATTGCTGGTGGAGAAGTTCTGGAATCTTTTGTTCCCTTTTGGGCTGGTTGATTGTCTCTTTTGCATAGTCTATATTGTTAATGTAGTATCATATTATGAAAAAAAGTGTCTTGTCTGGATAAGAGAAAATAACACCTGTCTGATTGACAGAGAAATTTGTAAACTAGATTCAGATACATTTAAATGATATTAAGTAGTGTTTTGCAATTCTAGTTATAATTAACTGCCATTGAATATGGGGGAGGGGATGGCTTATGCCTAAACATATATCATAGCATTGATTTCAAATAATTTTAATACGTTGTTGTTTTAACCATTTAGCTCATGTCTGCTTCTCAGCAACCTTGAAGGCAAGTGCTCTCCATGCTACCCTGTCAAGTACAGCTTCTTCCAATTGTTGGATGCTCACTTTTATATCAGATTTGATGTTATGAAGCCAGCTAGGTCTTTGCTTGTCCCTTCTTCTTGTTCCACTTATCATCCTAGCATCATTGACTTCTCCAATGAATTTGCACGCATGACATGACCAAAGTAAATCAGATGTAGTCTTACAATTTTAGCTTTTGGTGATGTGTCTGGTTTTAATGTGTTTTTCATACATTAGTCCTTGAGTTTAAATTGGTTAATATTTCTAGCCTTATGATTAGCCAGTGATCTCATTATGCCACTCTGAAAATATTTGTACTGGGCATCTGATGATCTGGAAGGCATTAGGATATATGCTAAGGTTGAGCACATAAGCTTTTCCAAATTTCTTAACCTGGTTTAGAGACCCTTACACTCAAAAGAAAGCTAAAGCACTTAAGTGTGGTTGAAGATGATTTCTCAACTCTAATTTGAAATGCAATCCAGCTTCTAGTCCATTTGGCATCTATTTGGGAGGAGGAAAAGAACTTCATCTTGGCTTTGATCTCAAGTGTGAAATGGCCTTCAACTAATCCTAAGGACTGGTGTAGCTATACAACATAGACCCATGGATCTTATCAGGCTTCCAAAGCTCCAAGAAGATCTGATTCTTTGGGACACCTTTGGGAAGAATGCCAAAGTCTGGCTTATTAAACTCAATTAGATAATGATTAAAAGAATGCAACATTTGCAACTCTCTATTTGCCATTCTGTAAGCTGTTCTGAGCCTACGGGAATAAACAATATAGAAGCTCTAGTAAATCAATAAATGAAAGAGGAATACAAACATGACTAGTGAAAGTTTCTCTATTATAGTACTAGGATAATATATTCTCTTGGGCAAAGCTGTAAGATTCTTTGAGTTTTTGATATGCTATGAGAGATTTATCTAAATAAATATTATCACCTGTCATTTGCTTATAATTAATGGATCCAGAAGAGCATGGAGGATTTTGAAAAGAAGGACCTGGGCAAGAAGCCAGTTGAAAGAAAAATTAGACAAGCAATATTTTAAGGCAAGCATCTTCATGCATTTCTTCAACTTTGCCTGAGTCTACGAATAATAATTTTAATAGACACAAATCGCATAAACTCAGTCTAACACAAGTAGGCCCTAATAAAGATAGATCCCTTGGTGGATAGTGATTTTGTAAATGCACCTATCAAGGTAATTTAGAAAACTTCTGGTTCTTAAAATTTATTGGGTAATCAGTAATAATGTAACACATTATTTATCAAACTGTATTGGTTTCCAAAGCTTTTTTTATCTTCAAATGACTATTCATAATATATTGGGTTCAAACCAGATTAGCTGAGCTTAAAATTTTCTTGAAATCAATACTCAGTTATAAGAAATATTTCCTTTAGCACCAAGAAACCCTGTTGTTTTTTCTCAGTTAAATTCCAGCCCATAACCATCACCCTGTAAAGAAGATACTTTGGTTTGAAAAGAGAAGAAATTTACAGTGTGGAAATTTATGTAATATTAATATATGTCTACATTAATTAAGAAAATTACAATGGCTGATGGCATCTAGACAACTTGAATTAATTTTGAAAAAGTGAGTTGGATCTGGAAGCCCATCAAGAAATTCCAGTCATGTACAGGCTGGATTGGAAGTTTGAAAAGGAAAAATTATCCAAGAAGAAAAGAAGAACAAATCACTTCAATATTTTTACCAAGAAAATTACACTAAGTTTTCTATGAAGACTTGCAGAGAAAAGAAACGTGCAGATAAGAGAAACAAAGATGATAAGGAGATTAAAGCATATAATGATCAGTTGTGGGAACTGGGTACGTTTAGTCAAAGAGAAGAACTAAAGGTGACATGATAGTACTCTTCCAATAATTGGGGGATATCACAAAGAAGAGGGGGTCAACTATTTTCTCCAAAGCACCTGAGGGCAGACAAGAAATAATGGAGGGAAGCTTATCAAACAGAGATCCAACCTAGAATTAAGGAGAAATTTCCTATCAGTGAGAACAATTAATCAGTGGAATAACTTGCCTCCAGACCTTGTGGCTGCTCCATCACTAGAGGTTATTAAGAAGAGATTGGACAACCATTTGTCTGAAATGATATAGCGTTTCCTGGATTAGAGGATCTTTCCAACTCTGTCATTCTGTACTCAAACTTGAGAGAATATACCCACATCTCTTAGTTAAACTCAAAAAGAATGTATGCACAACTCTGATAATGTATAATACTTCAATGTTGATCCTTATACATTTTTTCTGTAAATATATAATTTGTAGAAGGAAGAAAAATCCTGTGCTAAACCACCTAACAATTGTATAGAGTGAAGAAGAACAGACTTTCCTTGAAATGTGCCTCTCTAAATTTCTATGAGTACATTCGATCAATTGTTCCAGACTGATTCTGATAAAGAATTTAGATTCTGCATCCAAATGGGATATTTGTAGATGAGGAAGTCAAGCTGACATTGTATTACCTTAGCCAGATAAATAAAGCTGGGGTTGCAGGTTGGTCACTATTTCTACAAGCACTATAACAAGACAGGTTAAAAAATGCATGGAAAATACCATTTGCTAATGGGAATGTAAGTTGCTTTCTACATCAAAATACAGCAGATATTTTGTGACCTTGGTTTTGGGTAGCAGTCTTTTTTGCACTACAACCTCCAGTACATTGTCTCTGGGAGAAAATTAGAATGGGCAGATGCAGCTATAAATAGGATTCCAGCAGATCTGGAAATGGTTTCAGGATTGGAAATGTATAAAAAAGAAAAGGAGATTTTTTTCAATCATGTATGATGGTCCTGTGAAAAAGAAAAAAAGAAAACCATGTTGAGTGCAAATGCATACAATGATGGAAAAAAAAGATTAACCTCATAATGAAATCAAAATTATTCCTCCTGGGTTTTGTGGACAAGGAATTAGAAAAGAAATATGGAAAATTAATATTGTATAGGATAATTGCAGCAAGATAATTGTATGAAAAATATTGGAAAAACATTGAAATACCAAAAATGGAAGATTGGATTGTAAAATGAATAGAACTATCAAAAAAAATAGCAAAAATAGTGAAGCTGACCAATTTGGCCAGAGAAAAAAACAAGATTTTTTTTAATGACTAGATACCTTATATGGACTTTTTGCTGAATGAAAAAAAAGGATACATTCAACTTTGCAGCTATTAAGATTGTTGGACGAGCAGACACAAAAACAGCCAGGAAAGTGATTGAAGCCTGGGAAACTCACCCCTCATCAATCAACAGGAATGCTGATTTACCACCAGTATATCAAGTACGTGGAAGGTGAGAGTTGGGCAGCAGAAGTGAAGGACAGCCAATGACTTAAAAGCCAATCATCAACATACCCCAATCAGCATCTAAAAAGCCACATACAACAGGTGACATATAAATACCACACACAGAATAGCACACACATTGCTAGAGGGAGGTTCCCTGAAGATGGGCTCCAGTACAAGTTCAAAAGCTCAGAAGACAAAACCTTTGGTGACCGACCCAGATTGGATCCTGCAGCATTATCCTGGGACACATATACTTGCCTTCATTTGTGAGAAAAGATTGAATTGATTATTTGTGTATATGATGTTGAAATGTCGGGGGGCAAATGGGGGACTTAAAAATATTTTTTTTTAAATGGCTTCTTTAAAAAATAATAATAATTTCATGTTGCAAATCACAGATGAATGTTGCTTCAGAATAAATCCATAGGAACATTTATCTTTATTTTGAACTAGCTGTGGCTGTGCAAAAATTGCTTTTATGCATCATCTTTGCACTGAGTTTCTGTTGAGTTTCCTTCAATTTCCATGAAGAAAAATCCACAATCTTTGGTATTTCCTTAGGCCTAATGCTTTCTTTCTAAATGTAGCTATTCCCTAACTAAATGCTGTGTTTAAACTGAAAAAAATTATTTATTCGAAATATGGAAATACTTCATTCGACTTTGGTGTCTGATATGCTTAATTTGCTGGGTGCCACAGGGACATCATATTTTGCACCAACTTTTTTCTTTGATAATTTATATTTTAATTAAGCCACCCCAATCAGAAGAAAGCCAGTAACAATCAGGCAAACTTCCATCACACAATAGTTCTTCATGACCTGGGTTTTCTTGTTGGGATTCTGCTAGTGTAGAGGACATTTGTTCCACAGAATATGATATCACCACTGATATTTAATATACTGGGTTTTTGATGACTGAAATATGTTGCTGCTTAATTCTACTGTTTGGATTGTAAGAAAAAGTTACATATGATAATATTCTTCAGGAAACAATTCTGGAACAAAAAATGAATTTTTGACACATTGGCTCACACTACAGCCTAGAGCTTAGCTTTCCTATACCAGTGCTGTGTTATTCATTGCCCCAATTCCCTGCCATTTTGATTGAATTGATGGTTTTGATGCAGACAGACTATTTCATTCCTCCATTCCTAGTAACTGTGCAGCATGGCATATCCAATCAGATTTAGCAATGAGACAATCCCACTCAACAAAAAAGCTAGTTCAGAGTAAAGGTTTGTCCACTTGGGCTACCGTATAGCAACAAAAGCTATTCCTTTCATGATGTCAATGCCACTATTAAGAAGGGGGATTCTGATGAACAAGCTGAAGAACACACTGTGATCACAGTGAAGGTGGCTAGAGAAGCACTATCATAGTTCCATCATAGCTCTTTTACACAATAAATGCAGCAAACCCTTTCATATTATCACTCTCTTGCATTTTAGTATTTAATGCCTATAGGCCTCATAGTTTAGGGATTGATATTATATTATAGTTAGGCCATGCTGTGTTTTGTTCATGTGCAACTGACAGACTGGATGCCAAATTGTGATTTTAATTTAGGTTTTATTTGTTATGTATTAATTTATTCTAGAAGGGGGATTCTGAAAAACAAGCTAATAAATGAGAAGTTTCATCTGCTTTCAGGATCAACTGAAAGTTGGAATGAACTACCATGTGAATGCCAAATGTTGGAAAATGGGACACCTGAATGTGTCTTTGTATCCTTCTCTGTATATCAAGGCCTCTTCAGAGAGGGGTGATCTTTAAACAAAATCTCAGAAAAAGGCTACATTTTATGGAGGATAAGCATAAGCAATGATTTGGTTCAACTTCAAATGAAATTCGTCTGAACAGCATGCATATATAGGAGGTCTTCTTTGATAATAGATATGACTTTTCTAAATTTTGCCCTCAAAGGCCTGGGCACAACCTCAAGGGAAGCAATGGAAACTTCACAGATTGATAATGTAGCTATTTGTAGATTTCATTCTCTATGAATACTATTCCTTCAGTAGGACTCTCAATAACATGAAGTGATAATTTCCCCCAAAAAAGCCAATTAAAAAAAATCTGGGGCGTGAGACTGTTGTACTAAGAACAATTGCAAAGCATTCCTCGGAGAGAAGAAGATGGTTGAGAAAGATATTAAAAGTCAAGGTGTGTAAAAATTATAATAATTGTATACAGAATTTAGAGGGTAGACCAATTATTATCTGTAAGCATGGTATCAAGGGCTGTGGTACAACAGTGGTTAGAGTGCAGTATTTCAGGTTAATTCTGCTCACTTCCAGCAGTTCGATCCTGACTGCCTCAAAGTTGACTCAGCTTTCCATCCTTCCGAGGTGGGTAAAATGAGGACCCAGATTGTTGGGGGCAATAGGCTGAGTCTGTAAATAGCTTAGATAATGCTGCAATCACCAAGAAGTGGTATATAAGTCCAAATGCTATTGCTATTGCTATCATGTTCTGATTTTATAGGACTGAGGTGAGTTTTTGATGAATTGTATTTAGAATATCCCCAGACTATTCTTATCCTGGGATGACCCTTTTCTTTCTTTTCTTTCTACCTTTGGTTGACTTCCAGGAACATGATAGTGAGATTCATGCCTATAAAAGGTGAATTTTGAGGGTGGAGCTCTGAATTTCTGCCTCTGCAGTTTAGATCCTTAGTATTCTGAAGCCCATGACATGTTTTCTCATGGAAGTTATTTTTGCAGTTTACAAGTACGCTGGATAAAATATGATGCTGAGTAGATCTTAGAAGCTGAAATGATTTGAAATCAGTAATTTTCAGCCACATGTATATGCATGTGGTCCATTTTTATCTTATTCCATTTAGATTTCCATTAAATGTCACAGCCACACAAAGCATCTGGCTTCCATCCACACAAAAAGGGATTAATGCAATATTATTCTGATATGCTCAAATGCACTTGACTCTGAAATCTCATTTCTAAACCTGCAACCTACTGACATTTTCAAATACTGTGGAGAGGTCATTGTGTGCAATTTTGCAATTAGGGAAAAAATAATTCATTAATTTCATTTTTGAGCTGTGCATGATTGTAAGACAGATCAGTGCTTTTCAATTAATAAAGTTTTTCTCATTTGATGGCATTGCTCTAAACTCAGCACTTAAACTGAAAAAAGTTCCATAGTCACCAAGCCTGTTTATGTAGTTATCCTTCTACCTCTAATAGAAAGCTAATGTAAGTTAATGAATTCTTGAATTAACCTTGAGGCTTAGCTGCTCAAGCAATCAACAAGGAGACATATAATCAGACATATTTATTTATTTATGAAAATATTTCTAAGCTAACCTTGCACAAAAAACATGACCAATTACTTGTGTGCAACAGGGGGAAAAAATCCTGACTGCAAGAAATGGAATAAACTCTGAGTGTAATCATAATAATGTAATGGTAGGACATCTTAAATTAGGGTTAATTGGTATGCCTGATTTAAAAAGCTAAGACATGCAAATAAATAATCTGGCACTTGAAGGATTATTGCACAGATTTCAAATGAACTTTGAAATAAAGATGTCAAGTATTTAAGGGAAACCCACAATAATTGACTGCTTTGGAAGGCTAACTTCAAAGACTAACAAGAAAACCAGTTTGGTGTGAATACTAACCCAGGAATACAGTACATATAAATCCAATAAAACAGAACTCACAGTTGGTGTAAGCATTACATAATAGGATTGCTGCAGGATTAAATTTGGAGACAATAATTATTTTTTCAAAGTATGAAACCTTTTCACTTTAAACCTGAGTTTTCAAAGCCTCAACAAGGTTTAGCTGTATGCCATCAAAAAAATTTTTTTTGCTGTGTTCCTATTCTTAAAGTGGATGTTACAAGTAGACCTTATAAGAAGTTTTACTCTTGACTTCCCAGATCCATATCTCACATTTCCATATCTGTCAGTGGAGTTAAATTAAATTCATTTAAGGTCACTATCCCTAATTTAGGATACCTCCCTTGGTTTACCTGAAAACCTAACTTCCTTGTTAAAGTAGTGTTTCCTTGCTCTTTTTGTATCCTGGATTGAGTGTATCTATAGTGTTTCCTTCTACACAGAATAAACAGGCCAGCCAGAGTCAAGTCTGGAAAATATAATCCCCAAATACACATAAACAAAGCTTTGTAAGTGTTTGCATTCCAGCAGGAGACCTGACTAGATCCAGGTATAGTTTGAGTACAGATGGAAAGTTACCTGAGGAACCGTCTTGTCCCAGTTACATCAATTCATCCCACCAAGTGATTGAGGGGCTGTCACAGAGATGAGAGGGTCAGCCTATTCTCCAAAGCACATGAGGACAGGACAAGAAATAATGGATGGAAGATCATCAGAGATCCAACCTAGAAGTAAGGAGAATTTCCTGATAGGAAAAAAAAAGAACAATTTAATCAGTGGAACGGCTTGCCTCCAGAAGTTGTGGGTGCTCCATCAATGGAGTTTTTAAAGAAGAAACCGGACAGCCAGAAACTGGCTGTCCAGTTTCAAACGGCCTCCTGTTTGAGCAGGGAGTTAAACTAAAATACCTCCAAAATCCCTTCCAACCCTATTATTTTATGTTCTATGTTTTAGGTTAGGTAGGAAGAGCTTATTACTTTAGCCATTGGCCAAAGAATTAGAAGAGAGCCTTTTCTGCTGTTGATCTCACACTTTGGAACATCTTGCCTCCTGAGGTGAGGCAAGCCTCCACTTGTCTTGCTTTCTGGAATTGTATTAAGACCTGGCTCTGTAAACTAACATGGGGATCTAACAGTGGCATGTAACTCTGTGGGTGCTTGAATGGAAGGAATGTGGGATTATTAAGGGCTCAGCAAAGATGCTGTTCCCCTGTTTATTCATCAAACTGATTAAAATTAAGAGAGTTGGAAGGGATCTTACAGGTCATCTAGTCCAACCCCCTGCTCAAGCAAAAGACCCTACACCATTTCTGACAAATGACAGTCCAATCTCTTGAAGGTCTCCAATGATGAAGCTTCCACAACTTCCTAAGGCAAGCTGATCAATTGGTTGATTGTTCTGTCAGAAAAGGTCCTTCTTATTTCTAGGTTGAATCTCTCCTTGATCAGTTTCCATCTATTATTCCTTGTCTGGCCTTCAGGTGTTTTGGAAAATAGCTTGACCTCCTCCTCTCTGTGGCAGCCCCTCAAATATCGGAACACTGCTATCATGTCTCCCCTGGTCCTTCTCTTCCCTAGACTAGCCATGACCAGTTTCTGTAACCGTTCTTCATATGTTTTAGTCTCCAGTCCCCTAATCATCTTGGTTGCTCTTTTCTGCACTCTTTCTAGAGTCTCAACATCTTTTTCATAGTGTGATGACCAAAACTGGATGCAATACTCCAGGTGTGGTCCAAATAAGGCTTTATAGAGTGGTATTAGTACCTCACTTGATCTTGATTGCATCCCTCTGTTAATGCAATTTAGAATTGAATTGGCTTTTTTGGCTGCTGCTGCACATTGCTAGCTCATATTTAGCTGGTTGTCCACTAAGACTCCAAGATCCCTCTCACAATTACTGCTATTAAGCCTGGTTTCACCCAGTCTATATGTGTACTTTTGGGGTTTTTTCTTGCCTAAGTGTAAGACTTTACTTTTCTCCACATTGAAATTCTTTTTGTTAGATAGGGCCCAGTGTTCAAATCTGTCAAGATCTGTCTGGATCTTGAGCCTATCTTCTAGGATGTTAGCTATTCCTGCCATCTTAGTATCATCTGCAAATTTGGTAAATTCACCTTCTATTCCCGCATATACTTGCATAGATCTCAATCTGCCATATTAGAAACAAATGGAATCACAATTAGTGGAATCATAGCATTGGCAAGCTGGAATTGTTGACTCCATTGAAGATTGATGTTTTACAATGTCTGCATGAATGCTGCTTTTCATAATTTGCAAAATTCATAATTATGGACCACAGGTGCCTTTCGTCTTGTAGACAGAAAGCACACCCAGGCAATATGTGATTGGATAGATGCATAATGCTGAAACGAAAGCCACTCTATAACTAGAGGTAGTCCTTGACTTATGACTGGTTGTTTAACAAACTTTTGAAGTTATGCTGGACTTAAAAAAAGAACAAACTACTTACAACCCAGCCTCAAAGGTATGAGCACCACCCTCCTCCCTCCCTCCTCAGGCAAACAATTGGCTGTGTTTTGACAATTTGTGACTTTTTTTTGTTGCTGTTTTCCCACAGAATCCTTAAGTATGCATCACTATGGTGTTATGCAATGAGATTTATGCCTTTTGACTAATTTATGACTATAGCAAGGTTTTTCCCCCCTTCTAATGATGGATGTAATTGAAGCATTGTTATATGGAACTGTGAAATGAAATATCTCAGCATTAATGTACTTATATGTTTTCATTACATTTTAGAATGACAGAAATAGTCTTTATAGGAAGGTGGAAGGAAAGTAAGAAAGAAAAAATATTAGGATTTTCCAATTTATGCACAGTATATATTAGGAAAATTTTTAAAAGTTGCCATAAATATTAGAACGGTGACCACTGGCTCAGATACAAATTGTCTAAATCAGATTGTCAATTTAGTCCAGATAATTTGCTGATTCAGTTGAAAGCCATTTTGAAAAATTGAAGGATTTAATTTTCTGGAATAATGTGGAAAAAGGGTTTTTTGCAAATAACAAAAACTCTTCCAAAACATTGAATCCATTCGAAGGCATGTAACTTGATTTTTTTTAAAGCAATTATATAAAAGCTTAAATCGTCAGGTTTTTAATTAAATGCCCAAATGTCCACATTTTTCTCCTGTACAGAAATTAATGTACATGAATTCTAATTTCTAGTATGGTTCAAACTGTGTTTGATTTTTTGTATTTGGATTCTCTCCATGCTTGGAATCACAACACGGCAGCTTTTGAGTAGCTTTTCTTTCCTTTCCTTTTTTTTTAAATTGCTGCTTTCTCTTGTAAACTTTTCCTTATTCTCTTTTCCGTGTTCCTGTAACAGTTTGCAAAATTTCTCATCTTCCACCCTTTATGATCTCAGAACCATCAAGTAGTAGAAAATGCCCCTTGATTTCCCCCCCCCACTTCCTTGCTTGCTGATTGCAAAACCTACTCTCTTCAAAGTTCTCATGACACTCTCTCACACACTAGGTTTTTATGAGATTCTGTCTGAATTGCAGCCTACCTGACTGTGGTTCTCAGGAGGAAACTCTGCATCTCATTGATGGCATATAGAAAATCACTTTGAACCATAATTCAGCAAACAACCTCTGAGCCTCAGGTCACTTGAGACCATTTTAGAATAGAATAGAATAGAATAGAATAGAATAGAATAGAATAGAATAGCAGAATGAATGGAATGGAATGGAATGGAATGGAATAGAATAGAATAGAATAGAATAGAATAGAATAGAATAGAATAGAATAGAATCAGATCTTGGAGGTCTTCCAGTCCAGTCCTGCTCAAGCAGGAGAACCTGTACCATCTCATGCAAGTGACTGTCTAGTCTCTTCTTAAAAACCTCCAATGATGGAGCACCTGCAATTTCTGGTGGCAAGGTATTCCACTGGTTAATTGTCCTCACTGGACACTGGCAGTTGAGTAATGAATCAGAGATAACTTCCAGAAGTTCCATGATTGAAGTTGCCAAAATTCCAAGTTAGATACTATTCATAGTGGTTAGATAATTCTAGGAATGGTAACCTCAATATCTCTAGGGTGGCCTGGGCATTTTTCTCTCAAGACCAAACTACAAATACTGATACAGCCCCTTTATAGGATTCTTCTTTTAATATCATTAGATACAGCTTTATACTAATTCATATTATTCATCAATTATAACCCAGCACCATTAAAGGCTGAGGGGTCTTTGGTGTTCTCTGAGCTTGGTTGTTTTCCTGTAGACGTTTCTTTACCTAAACTTGGTAATATCATCACACTGATGATGTTACCCAGTTTGGGTAATGAAACATCTCTAAGAAAACAAAACCAAGCTCAGAGAGCACCAAGGATTCCTCGTTTCAACCCCGAGGTGCAGATCTTATCTTTTATTGTGAAGGCAATAATAGATCTTTCCAAAATGCCAGGATAGTTTGATCTTTCCCATCACTTGATAGCTGATGCTTTTTAAATGGGTGATATCAAGGACTGAAACCTTTCAAAAGCAGAGTACATGCTCTGCCATTGAAACAGAATCCCAGGCTTTGTTACAGGGCTATGTTTATGTGCTCATGCTAGCCTTCTGTCCCTTCCTGCAATGCCCCCTCTGGCTCTGTCCTCTTGCTCAATCCCCTCCCCTCCCATATTTTACATTAACAACACATACTGAAGTCTTAGGTCAAGCATCTCATTGCGTATAGCTACCAGAATTGAATCTCATTTGGAAGAGTTAAAAGCCATGCTCCACTGAATGTTATCTCATGCCTCCAGCCATTCATTTTGGCTACTAAACATGGTGCCATTTCCAAATCTTGGCTGCTAAACATGGTGTAGCTTTTCACTTATTATGCACCCAGCAGGGAAACTGTGGTCAGCCTATATACACATCAAGGCAAGCATTGGCAGGAGTGTTTCACTCAAAATATAGGTTCCAGCCTCTTCCTCACCTCCTAAAAGGAAAAAAAAAGGTCTTTGTGCCAGTGCTACCTCTGTAGATTTCTGGTGGAGAAAATAAATACTTCATGAACAGAGGCTAGCTATTAGCAAGTAGCCGTTGATCTGTTTCCTGGCCTTTTAGAAATGTACTGTGTTAGGATGTGAAAGCCAATTTCATGCTGATTGTGTTGGAGCAACCAAATGCTACAAGGAATCTGATCCCTATAAAAGAGTCTCTGGGTAGTTATTATGCTTATAGCTTCCCATGGAGAAGCTGTACAACTTTAGCAGGGTCTATTGCTTTCCAGCTCCAGGGCCAAGAACCTACATTCAGAGAAAAGTCAGAAAAAGTTAATTGGACTAAGGAGATTGGTTGGGTGCCATATTTGTTTTTGCTTAATTTTCCATCTTCCAATATTCCAGGAGTCTTCTTCCTCTATGAAAGATGCATCTATTTTTCAGAGTGCTTTTGAATTTATTTGGGTAGAAATTTTGAAAGCTTCTTTGGTCACAATGGAGTGAAGGTGGGACACAGCTGATGTTTCAGTTACCATTGCCTTGTTTATTTATTTATTTTCATCTAGCATATATTAGAAAACAGATACAAGTATTGAGAAGATTATGAATACATGAGGAAGATTCGGATAAAAGGGAACAATAGGACAGGGATGGTAGGCACGCTGGTGCGCTTATGCACGGCCCTTATTTTATGCTGTCCATTTACCGTATGTTGTCCACCACCACCATCCATTCTTTCTGATTGGGGAAAAAAACCCAGGATAGAGAATCATGTTCTCTCTCTCTTTGAGATTTAATCAAGATATTGGAAGCCAAGGAGGGTATAGATCCTTAAGAAGATTTGTACAAGGGTTTTTCTTACACCAACCTCTGCTTTCTTTTAACCAATGTATTAAAGTTCTAAGCATACTTTTGCAAAAACTGATATTTCAAAAATTTCTGAAGATAATTAAACAATTATTTATAACACTAGTAACAATTAGGATATTTAAGTTAAAGGATAATTAAAGGAATCTATCGCTAAATTTTGGTTTGATTTTAAAGAGAGAAAGGTTAGATGGTTGATATTCATATATTTTGGGAGAGAGCAAAGTGAAAATTTACCAAAAGAATCCAATCCCCAATGTGCCATTAAGCTAAAGGTTTAATCAGTATTCTCAGTCAGAGGATCACAGGTTGACTTCTTGTTGTGCTTTTATTGATATTTTTAAAATCTGTTTTTCTTTTGATACAGTTTGCTGCTTCTGAGGGATGCTTAATCAAAATGCACATCTAATGAATTTGTGTGCACCTTAAGGGCCAGCTAATTGTGAAACAACTGAGAAAAATGAATGGTCCAAAGGGAGGGTGCAGTTATGAATAAAAATGGTTCAAAGAAGTGTGGTTTATTTTCAACTGCACGTTTTCTAAGTCATTGTGATCTTTTTATATAATGTTTTTACATAAATGTTCTGAGTCATTTTTTGATAACTAAAAAACTGGTCAATGAATCAAAATGCTTTTGCTTTAGATGTCACTGTTATCTCATTAGATAGCTACAAAAATGTTCTTCTATGTTAGTTTTCCTACCATTTAATGGCTTCAAAATATATTTATGAATTTATAAAAAGACCTACCGTATATATCATCACTTTCCTAAGATACAAAGTGTTTAATCACAACATAAAATAAAACATGAATAAACTCATTGGTAGATAACAAAAGTTTAACTGTCACCACTACCACCATAAGTGCTGCAAAGTACTGCAAAATAGCAAGACATTAACTACTTTCCTAAAGGCCAGATTGGGTGGCTGCTATCTCAGGGTGCAAAATTTTCTAGAATGTGGGATACTGAGGCATCTAGAAGATGCTTATCAGTATCCCATCTGCTTTAATTTCACATGGGGTAGGAACGCTCAGGAACGTCTTCCATCTTGGCCCTGACAAACATCACCCAGTAGGATGACCAATGCTATTTCTCTTCCAGTCCTTAATTTTGGTTGAGGAAAATCAGACCCATTTAATCTAGGAGTTCTCTCACTGAAACCCCACCCTCTTCTCCAAAAACTTCCACAAAAAGAGAAAGTTCAAAGAGAAATAAATAGTTCAAAATGGTTGGATTGAGAGATAACTTATTCAAAGAGATTACTATCCACTGCCTCAAAGGTAGCTGAATGTGTCCACTTCCTCAAAGATGTCAAAGACTAACCCCTTCTTGTAATCACCCAGTTACACACAATTTGCTCTTGCACACAAATATTGGGATTGGGATGAGGAATCCAATTTACAATGAACTTGCAGAGAAATCTACATCCATGGTCTTCCCAAGGTTAAAAGAATCCCAGATATTGACTTTTCTTATAGGTTATTCCAGGAAGAACAATTAGATGATGCTAAAATGTTCATTGAAAAACTTACATACATTGCTAAGTTTTTTAAATAGAAACAATATGATTCATTATAGCCAGCATGCATGCAGGTTTCCTTTTAGCAGTTTAAAATCCAACAAAGATTTTCACTCTGATCTATATTTATTTTTCATTCATAGAGGAATATTAGTGAGTCATAAAACTACCTAGCTATCATCATCATAATAATAAACTAGTGAATATAAGACAGACTTTATTTGCCATAGAGACAGCTGAGTGATTCTGTAAATTGTTTGTAGGCCATGAAGTTCTTCATTCAGTTAAGGGTAATGGGCATATATCTTCCCCATATCTAGTAATCATTATTTCTATCCTTATCAAACTTTTCTACTCACCGTACTCCTTGACTCTCACAACTAGAAGCAACTGAATTTGTGAAGAGTTTCTACTGAGAATTCCAATAATTTACAAAAAAAATAATGAATCAGTGAATCAATGAAGAACCACGTATTTGTATTTTGTCTTCCTTTGCTCCACTAAAATGCAAGAATGAAAAAAGTAAAAAACAGCTAGTAAAAGAAATTAGAGCAATGTATTTTTTAAGAAGAAAGAAAATGGTTTGCCATTCACTGTACTTCTCTATACCTTTCCATCCTTGCAAGTCATCCTTGCTTATCCCATGTTCAAACATTGATTCCTTCGTTGTCTGTTTCCTTCTCCTCCTCCTCCTGCTGACACAGTTATACACTCATTTTTAAAAAGATTCATTCTCTATTTTTCTATTTTCTAAACCTGTTCCCACTGCCCAGGCCCTAAAATCTCTGGGTGAGATGCAATACAATTCAGAAATATTAAAAGCCAGGAAATTAAAATGTAAAATATAATAAAAAACAAGCAGATATATCCTCTCCATTGCCACAAATAATATTCTTTAGTGAATTTGACTGGCAGAGATGGACAAAAATGAGATTTCTTTTGGTTCTGAAACTAATAAATGTTAGCATGTTTTGATCACAGAAAGGGTTGAAAGGAATTGATTTTTTTAAAAGAAAAAAATGTGGGAAGTTGTGTTTTTTTTAAAAATCTGAATGATTTGTCCATCCCTAATGAAACATGTTCATTGGAAATTCACAGTAACTATTAACTTCATTTAAAAATAAACTGGAGAGTGGGAATGGTACTGCAATTAGAAAGGGGTGGGAGAGTCTCTATTTTATGAAATCTTGTTTTCATAACATGCGGCAGAAAGAGGGCGGACGTTTGGCAGAAGGAATGGGGCAAAGATTGCTTTCACTGTTCATTCTAAAATAGAAAAGGGCGACTTTCAGGTGATGAACCATGTTGGCAGTAGAGATATTAGAATAAAAAGAAGATGAATGCACTCAGTGGACAATTTTGGATCTTCTGCAAGACAGGCCTAAAAATAGAAGCAAGGATCAGCAGCATGGAACACTGCAGCAGATGGAAAATATGATGTTTTTATTTCTCTCTCAGTCTTTTTTAAAAAAAAGTATTTATTGTAGCTGTGCACATAGTGTCGCTTTTGTATCTAATGCAGAGAGGGAGGAGGACAAGTCAACTTCTGTTTTAAAAAAAATAAAGTAAATACCTCTGAGTCATATGTTGGAAATAGCATTGATATCCGAAGCAGATGATTTAAAGCAAAACTTTATGTAACAGGCAGTTCTATCGGTTTTCTTGAGTTAACCATGGGAATAGAGAATAACCATTGCTAATTTCAGGCTAGAGGGGTTAGAAGAAGGTTTGATGAATGCAGAAGATCCCTGGGTCAGTTCCCATCATCTCCAGATGGGGCTGGAGAAACAGCTCTGACTGTCAAATGTGCAAAGGTTAGGCATACAGGCAGCTGAAGAAAAAGAAGTTTAAACTCGTTGGAATTCCTTGCAAATGAATACATAAGATTCAAAAGAAAGAAGTATAAAAGAAGCCAGGGATAGAAGAAAGGCAGGAGAAATCAAATACTGAATAACAGAGTTGGAAGGGACCTTGGAGGTCTTCTGTCCAACTCCCTGCTCATGCAGGAGACCTTATACCAGAGGTGTCAAACTCAATTTCATTGAGGGCTACATCAGGGTTGTGTTTGACTTCAAGGGGCCATGGTGGGCGTGGCCAGGGTGGCTGTGGCCAGTTCGACGTCACTCATGTAGGCGTGCCTGTGGAGGCCCAAGTCCTCAGCCAGCGAAAATGGGCTCCCAAGCTGTGTTTCCAGCTGTGATGGCCTCCTGCAACCCTCTGCCAGTTAAAATGGAGCTCGGGGGGGGGGGGCTGCGTGCAGCCCTCCTGAGTTCTGTTTCCAGCTTCGATGGTCTCCTGCACATATTGCCCCAACTAGAGGGCAGCATATAACCAATCTTGCAACCCTCTGCCAACAAAAAAGGTTCTCGGGGGGGGGCACATGCGCCCCTCCCAAGCTCTGCTTTCACTGGCAGAAGCACAACAGGCTGGTCCTTTGCTGTTTCTGGAGCATCCCCACAGACCAGATCTAAGCACCCTGTGGGCCAAATCTGATCCCTAGGCCTTGAGTTTGACACCACTGCCTTATACCATTTTAGAGAAGTGACTGTCCAGTCAAACCTCCAGTGACAAAACACCCACAGCTTATGACAGCAAGCTCTTCCA
>JANHFT010000978.1:170414-180981 GCA_032467955.1 Pseudoxenodon macrops | reverse complement strand
GGGGCAGCAGGCATATGTATGGGGGGAGGGCATTGCATTATGGGTATGGGCACGCACCTTACTCTTTATGAAAAGTAGCACAGGCTAGATTGCGGCATGAAACTGACTTTGATGTTGAAATAAGTCAACAGATTTGTACCAAGATAATAAATGGATGGGGAGACTCTTCACAAGATAAGTTGGAAAGACATACAACAATGGGCTGGATTTGAATTACCCTGTAAACAAAAACTGAACTATCCTCATTACAACAGAACACAATGTGTCAATTTCAGGAAGCTTAATAAACCACTTTTCTTATGTTCACAACATATGAACCATTAACACACCTAAATATTGAAAAACGAATGTGTTGATTATAAATCTATAAGTTCTGTAGGGTTCATGATTAATTTTATAATGCATAAATTTTGTCTGCAACAGATTCAACCAGTATTTCTACAACATAAGGCACCAAGCCAAATGTAGGGAATTCTCTATAGAAATTTTGCATTTTCTTTGTATATTTTCCAGGTCATTAGCTTGTCAGAGGCAGTGGTGTTGATTTTTAGCTGGAACAAAGGAAAATAAATAAACTGAGGTTAGTGCTTATTTTCCTGGAATGAAAGGTTATCCCTAAACACAATTACTGAATACATTTTTATTTGCTGAAAGCAGTTGTTTTCTGATAATCACTGGGATGAAGTAATGAGTGTATTTCTGGCAGTTCCAAATTATCCACTGCCCAAGGAGTAATGGATATACTGCATTGAAAAAGGTCATTTATAGGTTTTTTTCAAAATTACAACAACAAATTCAAGAAAGGTGTGAATGCAATTAAACTTTGTACATTTAACTAAAATTAAATCTAATGAAAATGTCATCAATCTGAAACATTTTTTTCCTGAGCTTGATAAATGAGTCAATATATAGCCTGTTTGATTTATTATTTATTTGTCAAAATCATATTGGCTTCCTATCTCATAAACAAATTATTCTGGGCAGTGTAGAAGAAGACTGAAAACCATATATGTATACATGAAAATGCACAAGACTAATCCACACACCTTTCTCCTCCTATTTTCCCCACAACAATAGCCCTATGAGATGGGTTGGGTGGAGAGAGAGTGACCAGACCAAGGTCACCCAACTGGTTTTCCTAGCTAAGGCAGGACTAGAATTCTGTCTCCTGGTTTCTAGCCTGGTGCCTTAACACAATACCAAAATGACTGTGTTTTGGGGGAGTGTTGGAAAACCAACAGGCATGAATCCAGTTTTATTTCCAGGAGAGAACCTTCCATAAAGCAGGCACAAGAATAAAGAAGGTCTCCCACCCAGGACCTACCAAATATAGCTCCCTAGTCAATGGGGCTGGTAGCATGTTATTCTGTCATATATTCCATAGATTCATCTAAAAGGTTGCATCATTCTGGTTCCCTATTAATCCGTGGGTATAGAACGAAGCCACATAAAATGTACATGTTGCTTTATATTTTCACTTAAACTAATGTTCTAAATATAGTTCAATTGTTGGGAGAGCCATGAACTGTGCTGAAATATTTGGACAGCGGCAAAGCCAATGGATAATTAACTTCTAAGCTGCTTATCAGCTGTGATACTGCAAATAAGCTCTATTTGTGAACCATTTAAATTCCTTAAGCATCCTTAGGTACCATATAACTCATGGTGAAGGGTTCTATCTTTCAGTGCTCTTTCATAAATTCATCCCGTTAAATTAATTTAATATCCTCATTTTTAAATAAATCTACATGCTGCTCAATGACAAATGGATCTGGTTAGCTTCTAAAAATACAATACATTAAAGCTATGTAGCTGGGCACTTGGAAATAACTCTAAAACAGTTTTGATGAATAATTTAAATATTTCTCAGTAAATATTCATATTTTAAGTACCTTGGGATAGAAGCTACCCTCCCTTCCCTTCCCTTCCCCTCCTCTTCTCTTCCTTTCCTTTCCATTCCCTTCTTTTTCTGAATAAGCTCAGTGCTTTTTCTTTATCATCTCTCTAGGTATGCCATGCTGAAAGTTGAAACTATCTTCAAAAAGTTAGGGATGTAGAGATGTGAAAAGCTGTAGGTGTGTGTGTGTCCGTCCTATTTTACAGTCTCCTCTTTCTTATAAAATCCTTCTTGTTTTGACATTTTCTCATGTCAAAACACTCAATTTCACAATCTAGTTTCTTACAGCACATCTCCTTCAGCTTCATGCTCTGAGCAGATGCCAGTAGAATAGCGTAACCATTCACATCATATAATGGAAGTAGAATCTCTTGTCTTCACCATCAACACAAATGAAACCTCTGTGAGATTGGCACAGCTGTCTCTTAGTGATATTCTCAATTTCACAGTTTGGGTAAATGTTTTTGATGATTCTTTGTTTCATCTGTGGTTCTGTTCAATTTTTTTCCCTTTGCTGTTTGCTTCAATTATTTCTTCTCAAGATAGTTCTCCTTTCTCCTTTTGTCCTTTAAAACATTGGAGCTGTTCTTCTGCTTCACTGATGTTCTCATTAGGTTGAGTTGAAATGATATTGTAGGAAAGAAATAACCTGTAAGAACTGTTCCTATCTCCAGTGGAGATCAACATTTTTAGTTTCCACAGCTAGAAAGAAACTCTTTTGGGCAGTGTTTTAAGGAACAATCTTTAAACATTTTAGCATTTTTTCAAAAACGCACATAAATATGAACTCATTTTTTGTTAGTTAACACCAACAATTTCAAAAACAACAAAATGCTGGGCAATCATATCTCCTATCCTCAAATAATTCACTAATGTCTGTTATATTACAATGTTTCTTTAATGGACCAATAAGTAAAAGCAACAGGCAGGAATTAGCTGACTAAAGAGTGAAAGAAGAAGATGATTATCCAGACACTGATTATTCTGGCTATGGTACTCAGTGTAGCACTGGCATAACTGAGGTCATTACAGCCCTCTCTAAGTGGTTTACAGAGTCAGAATATTGTCTCCAATGATCTGGGTCCTCATCTTACTGACCTTGGAAGGATGGAAGGCTGAGTCAACCTTGAGCCAGCCAGCAGTCAGCAGAAGTAGCCTCAAGATTAGGTTATTTTGTCTCTCTTCCTCTCCTACCTGTTGTTGAATATAATTGTTCTGCAACAAAACTAAATAGACCCAATCAACATGGCCAATAGTCAGTTGTAAGAGTTATAGTTTCTGGAAGAGTGTACCTTCTACATTCTTGCATCATTTTAAGCTTATAGCTTCATACCCTGCATTTAAGTTGTTAATTGTTTAAGCAAGCTTTATTGAATAAACCACTAGTTAGGTCTTAACTGTAGGTTACAAAAGCATAATGGCTATGCTTGTAAGCCTAGAAACAACACACAAAGCGAAAACTAAAGTAATCACAAGGGACTCCTTCCATAGAGAACATGTACAAAGGCAAAGTATGGAAACAGAATAATCACGGAATATGATAAATATTAATGAGTTAACAGAAGCGTATATTACTCCTCACAGCAAAGAGAAGCAAAGATGGTCAAATTGATTATTTCATCCAAAGAAGAGAATATATCTAACTTTGTTTCTATTCTGAAATTGCTTCCAGATTTTGTGCTTGCAATGAAAAAAAACAAACTTTGATTTTGTTTTTGTTAGCTAGCTAGACTTATTGTTATAGAAATGGCTTGTACATACTGTTGTGTAAAAGCAAAAAGTTGTGGTTGTAACGTTGTTATCCTCTAGTGTGCTAAAGAGAGCTGGAAATTGGTGCATTTTTCTTTCCTTTTCTCCTTTTATACTATATTTCTTTTCCCTCCCCCTCTTCTTAGTTTTCCACTATTTATTTTTCTTTGTATTTTATATTTTGAAAAAACAATTAAAAATCATGTATACAAGAATAAACGAATATATTTAAGTATTTATAAAGTCTTTCTAAAACCCTAAGCAGCATACGAACTATAGAATGGTCATGTAAAAAATAACATTATTACATTAAGGCAAAGTAGGCTGAATTCTTTGCAAACCCACAATGGGTAATGTGATCTGATTATAATTTCTGTGGAAGACATCTTATATTCAGAGGTATCTTTTGAGTCTGGAAATTTCATCAAAATGACAAAATGAGTGTCATGACATTGCAACTACCTCCACACTTAAGTATATGTGAGCAATGTCATGACATGCATACAAAATAGATGGAATTTCATCATTTGTTTTCTCCTCCCTCCCCTCCTTATCTGCCTATTAAGAGTTAACACTTTGGGGGAAATGGTATACCTGATTAGAGAATAGGAATAAATTTAGGGTATAAGGATTATACTTTATATACTGTTTATATACTAAAAGGAATGATATATCATATACTATTGAAGACAACATGATTACATTGTATAAGTGTTTATATTAGTATAACGTAGATGGCTGTGTATTATAGGATAGTGAAATAGAACTTATGTAAATATGAATGTTTTGGATGATATTGATACCAATATGGAAATGCTGTATCGAGTGTAAATTTGTGTTTTGTTTTTTAATGTTGAAAAATGTCTAATAAAAATTATTTAAAAAGAAAAAGAGTCAGCACTAAGGAGGACTCCTGACATATGATCCTATTTTATTCAAGCCTGTAAAATATAGAATTGCATTTATTTAACAAATTATTTGATCATTTTGCTTTAAGTAGCCTTTTTTTTCAACTTCTACTAGAATAAGGCTGCGCGTACAAACTCAGTTGTAAATGCATGAAACTTAACTGCCTGGCAACTGAATATGGGCGGTGCCTTGACTTACAACAGCTCATTTAGCAACCATTCAAAATTACTGCAAAAACTGACTTATGATCATTCTTCACACTTACAACCATTGTAGCATCCCCATGGTCACGTGATCAAAATTGGGATGCTTGTCAACTGACTCATATTTATGACCATTGCAGTGGTCCTGGGGTGATGTGATACCCTTTTGTGATCTTCTTACAAGCAAAGTCAATGGGGGAGCCACTTAACAACCGTGATACTAACTTTAACAAGTATGGCAAAAAAGATCATAAAGTGGGGCAAAACAAATGTTTTGCTTAGCAACAGAAATGTTGAGGTCAATTGTGTTCAAGGGCTATCTGTATAGGATTCAATTCTACAAGTTCAGTCTTGTAGAATTTGCAAGAGGGTCATACTCTGAAAATCTAGAATCAGAGGCATGAACTTCATTTCTCAGGGTCATGATGATCCATTTACTCATGTACTCACTTCAAGCTTGATAAATCTTGGGAAATTTAAAATCCCAAATGAAAACAAGCCACAAAATGATCCATTTCATCAGGAATGCATGTTAGAGCTCTTCTATGCATTTGTGTTCTAACCAATAACTCTCTCTCTCTCTCTCTCTCTCCCCCCTCCCCCCTTCAACTACGCATGAAAAATAGTTGTTGAAGAAATAATAAGCTTGCCCTGGATAATTTGCATTTGTGTTCTTGACATTTGTGTTCCTGACATTTGCAATAGATTATGCCAACTGGAAAAAAAGCTTATGGAAATGAAGCTAAGAAGCTGGCAATAAATGTGTTATCCACAAAAGGATCTAAGTGGCACCTGGCAGATGCTGAATGATGAAGTATAATAGATGTCTGACATGTCCTGTAAATATGGGACTCTCAATCAAACTTCCATTTCAAGTAGAAAGCATCCAGTGAATGATCAGCTTTGATGGCTCCATTGCAGCCTCCCCCACTGGGTTTAAAGTATTTTATTATTTGAATATTTCAGATGTATTTTTGTGGTGTGAATTGCCACCATTATAGGAGTTGGATGAAAAAGAAAGGAATAAAACAACAACACCAGGTTCTAGATTTTGAAAGCTTACACAAAGAGTGATTGCTGCATTCCATCTCTTGGTACTTATCATTTTTCACTCCTTTTATCTCAGACTCCATTAGTCATAAAAGCTTTCCAAACAGTCAGGCTTCAGAAACAGAAAAAAAAGTTGAAAACCAGATATATAGGGAAAGCCCTACTGGATCAAAGAGGCATCTGCTCCAGCTTGTACCTTGAGATGAGACCAATTAAATACTTCCAGGAAGTCTTCAAGCCAAAAAGAAGGATTGGGGGAGTCATGATAGCAGTGTTCCAATATTTGAGGGGCTCTTACAAAGATGAAGGGATCAATCTATTTTCCAAAACACCAAAAGACAAAAAGAGAAACAATAGGTACAAACTAACCAACCTAGAACTAAGGAGAAATTTCCTAATGGTGAGAGCAATCAACCAATGGAACATCTTTCCTTCAGAAGTTGTGGGTGCTCCATCACTGAGGTTTTCAAAAAGAGACTGAAATGGTACATGGCAGGGGTGGTATTCACTTACTTTCCCTACCAGTTTGCAAATGTGTATGTGTTTTCACTTGCTACGCTAGCATGCACCCTCTCCACGCATGCACAAGGCCTTCCATGCATGCGCAGAGCCTTAAAATCATGACAAAATGGGACATCATGAGGCCCGTGTGGGTGGGCAGGGCATACCCCAGTTGCCCCTATTGGTTCACCTGATCTGGATAGAACTGGCTGAATACCGCCATTGGTATAGGGTCCCCTGCTCAAGCAGACGGTCAGACTAGAAGACCTTCAAGGTCTATTCTATTCTATTCTATTCTTGTTGTGTTCTGTCTAATCCCCCATGCATATCCTGATCCCCATTAGGGGTAATTTCTACCTCCATTAACATGTCCCGTCGCTGGTTGGCTAACTAGTGACGGGGATTTCTAGCCAATGTAATTGTCTGCCTGCAAGCCAGGGGAATCCCATAAAAGAGGGTTCCCCACGCCCAGCAGGCAGTCCGGATTTCAACATGCTGAATCAATAAATGAGAGCTGACTGTTCACTGCGACTCGAGTCTTCCCTACGCTGCACGATCTAACAATTCTATTCTATTCTATTCTATTCTATTCCCCTACCCTACCCTATTAATAACAAAATAAGAATAAGGGATTTCCATGGATTGAATTATTGCTCAAACAATTGCTAATTAGGGACTGACACATTATAAACATGGATATTTTGCTTGCTCAGGATCTATCATTCATAACAGTTTTTTTATCATCCAACCAACTCCCTTTAAAGTGTTTACTTTTCGTAGAAATGTGGATGCATGCAAATTAAAGCTAGGTGGAAGGAAATAATACAGTACAAAAGGAAAGAGATTGTCACTTATTCACTTGTCATGCTAAGCTATTATTTTGTTAGTCCTGGTTTATTGAATAAATCACAATTAGCTCGATTAACTCATCATGCTAACTCACCAATGAAGGAGGCAAAAGCTGAGGATTCAAAAAAGAATCTATTAAAAAGTTGAGGAATGAAGAAATGATTAAATGCATAGGAATCAAATCATTGAGAAGTTTAATTAATTTAACATGTGTTTAAGCAAACATAGAATTCCCCACATTTTTAAAAATCTTGCTCACCTTCTTTAATAACTGGAGCATATTATTTATAAGCCTGGTCGAATATATGGGCATAATTTGTTGAGCATTACTCACATTACTCTGGTTTTCAAAATTCAATAACTGCATTTATATATGGTACCAACCCAAAGCAAGCCAGCCACATTCTATGTGAAGTAGATATAGAAATCCACTATGTGCTCAGTCTACTGATTTTGAGGAGTTGCATTGTGTTTTATTAAGCTGATGAGGTCCACAATGGATTCAAGTGTAAAAAAAAATGTTGTAGAAGACAGAACAAGACAAATGTCATCTTATTCTTGGTGTATTGGAATAAGTAATACAATTCATGATGTCCTTAACTGGGATGAATAACCTAACTGATTGAGATACCCCATAATATCTGAGTAGCAACAGAACCGCTACTGTAATAGAAAAATAGCCACAAATATTGTTTTAATACCTGGTCAGATACAGCTCGTTCATGTTCATAAGTTAGATTTCAATAATTTATAAAGTGTATAGCTTTATAAAGCCTTTCTGATAAATTACTCTGTCCTAAGCTTTGTGTAGGTGAGTTTTCATAACTTAAACTAGAGGTGTCCAACCTTGGCAACTTTAAGACTTGTGGACTTCAACTCCCAGAATTCGCCAATCAGCATGATTAATGGAAGAATTCTGGGAGTTGAAGTCTACTGATCTTAAAGTTGCCATTGTTGGACCCCTGATTTAGACATTCTTGGACAAAGGAATTCTTCAAGTCTTCAAAGTTTTGTATTCCCCAGTAAGGTAGAATTCTGATGTCATCACTGCTGAAAATTTTCTGACCCACAACTTGCCACTAATGTATCTCATGGTGACTTCTGTCTTTTGCCTCTGTATATATGGCAGCTTTTTCCAGTGTTGTAACTTCAATCATTCCAGAACTCAAACAACTGTGGCCAACAACTATGCTTAAAGCCATTCTGGGAGTTGTGATCCCAACATATCAGAATGGTATCAGATGGGAAATGCTGTCATGTGTCCCGAAGCTTCTTTTCTGCTTTTAGAATGATCCAAAAACATACATCAAGAGAGAGTCAAGGAAAAGGGCTCCTTCCATAGAGTAATAATCATTACTTAAGGTACATCCCATTGGCAATCCACCTTCACAAACTGCTGAGATAAATAAAAGCAAGATGAAACTTTAGTAGGAAATTGTTATTTCTTCTTTCCTTTCTTCTCCCCAAAGGATGTCCTTCATAAAACTAGTTGGCTTAAATTTCTGATTGGCTGTGAAGACAGCAAGATCATATTTTAATTTTTTTCCCTTTTCACTCAATATTTATTTGTCCACATTATTTCACATGCATGTGGCTTGGGAGTTACAAATCAGGTAGCAGAGCTCTGCAGACAACACCTTTGTGCTATTCCTTTTACTGGCAAACTGCCAGCCCTTAGAATCTCTTCCTTTCAGAAGCAATATATTCACAAAATAAGGCTAACAATGCTGCAAATCTACCCTTGGATTTGCAATTCAAGGAACCAGAATAAACAACACAGAATCCCCTGTGTAGTCTCTCCAACCTATGGTGGGAAGTGTGTGTGTGTGTGTGTGTGTGTGTGTCTGTAGATTTCAGCACAGTGACATTTTATTTGAATGCAAAGTTGATTGGTTTCATTCAAGGAAACTGGCTTGCTCCAAACAAATTATTTATGAGTATTTCCTTGTTCACTTGGCAGCAAAATAATAAAAAGGCCACCATGAAACCCCAAACAAAACACTACTAGGTTTATCAACTGTTTACTGCCAATGGTAAACTCCATTTTTGCAACCGATTGAATGTGCCAGCAAAAATACAAAGCCCCAGTGATGATCTTCAAGCCTTCAATACATCTGAATTTTCTCTTCGAAAAGAAACAGTATAACAATATAGGATTGCCTGTCCATTATTTCTCTCCCATTTTCAAGTGATTTCATTTGGAAGAACTGATAAACATAAGCATGTACCATGTCACCATCAGTGACATGTTGAAATGAATGATATCACACTAGCTATCATAGATGAAATGAATGTCCTGGACAAGATAATGTGTATATAGTTGATCCATTTGTTATTTAATTTTAAATAAACTTGTAACCATTTTTCTCTCTCCTCTATCTAATGTCTATGTCTGTCTATATATATAGTATGGCTGTGGTGTTATTATTTATCCTTATTATCTTTCTTATTTCCCCTCTCATTTGTTATTATTATTATTTACTGTATTCATTAAACATGAAACTCAGTCAACTGAACATTCAAAAATGCATCACAAATACCACTGATTGGTGCTAATGCTTGATACGGGTTGCTGCCAGCGTCCTAAGTATCAACCAAGTACCTTCTTAACATGTACGATGTTCCGAGTAGTGCAGTTTTTTGCAGTTCTGCTGGTGTTATTACAGAAAGCTGCAATTTCTTGATGTATTTTATAAAATTCTTGGACATGGTACCAAGTGCCCCGATATCAATGGGTATCACTGCTACATGTTTCATCCATAATCACATAGTTTCGATGGCCAGGTTGTGATATTTCATGATTTTTTCCAGTTCTTTTTCTTTGACTCTGGCGTCTCCTGGTACCACAATATCAATAAATTGTACATTTTGGTTTCAACAACTATGATATCTGGCGTGTTGTGTTCCAAATGATGAAAGTCTGACAGGATCTTCACCTTCTCATTTTCGATAACTTTTCCCACATTATTATTATTAGTATTAAACATGAACCTCAGTCAACTGAACATTTAAACATGTATCACAAATATCATTGATTGGTGCTGATGGTTGATACGGGTATGGACCAAGTATCTTCTTAAAATGTTCAATGTTCCGAGTAGCACAGGTTTTTGCAGTTCTACTGGTGATATTGTAGGAAACTGCAATTTCTTGATGTATTCAGAAAAGAATTCAGAAATATGCTGTTCCTTAGTTAAGTGATAATATTGCACCTATTTACATTAAATGTAAGCACCTTTCTCATTACTAAATGTATTTAAAATTACACCAAACCAGGTTCTAAAATTCCAAAGCCAAAGCCAAAACTGGTAATTGGACATCTGCGTGCTTTGATCCCAACCCATAATAATAATAATAATAATAATAATAATAATAATAATAATAATAATAATAATAATAATAATAATAA
>JANHFT010000978.1:133367-144189 GCA_032467955.1 Pseudoxenodon macrops | reverse complement strand
TCTCTCTCTCTCTCTCTCTCTCTCTCTCTCTCTCTCTCTCTCTCTCTCTCTCTCTCTCTCTCTCTCTCTCTCCAACTCATCTCATGGGTTGTTCTTGTTGTAATAAGAGGAAAATAAGAGGGTAGATGTGTTGAATGTGTTCACTACCTTGAGTTTGTAAAAAAAAGTGTGAGATACAAACAAACTCTTTGCAATATATGAATTCAACAGAGATTTTATACATTTACAGGAAAGTTGTCCATGCCTTGCTACCAAAGGAGAAAAATAACATTTGTACCCATTTAGTCAAGAAAGTTATTGTTCATTATATAATGTCAAATCTTCCCATTTGAGAAACAGCAGCTTAACGACTGGTATGCTGTTTGCTGCTTCTGATTGCTCCCTTACCTTGTATGCCTTCAAGGCCTGTAGACTAACTCATCCAATTATAGCTCCCTTCCTAACCAATAGTTTTTACTTACGCTGGTTTAATGGTTTGTGCATTTTCAAAATGCCAACGATATTGCTCATAAATCATTGTACTTTTCTTTAGCTCTCCTGGATTAATATAAATGTGCTTTAATTATATTTCTGGTCAGAGCAATTTTAATTTAATCTACACATACCCCTCCTGAGGGTGTAGATAGGTATTAGATCAGTACAGTCTATTAAGTAGAATTGGCTTAGGTTAATGTCGTGATTAGGTATAGATTTTGTTTAGATATGCTAAAAAATACTCAGGTTCCTGTATTTTTAAGATGGATGAGTCTTCTTCCAATCTTTGAATTATATTTAGATTCATACTTATACATATTCCTAGACTTTTAAAGAGTTTCTCATGAATGACCAGGCTTACAAATTAAAAGCTTTTAAGATATCTATAATGCATTGGATCATCTAGCTGGTGTCAAAGAGGGCATTAACATTGTGTGAAGGAGAGGAACAGACAAAACAGCTTTTGAAATCCAATGGAAAAAAATAATCTGTTTTCCCTTTCACCCTTACGATTACTGAGGTCCCCATCTATTATTATTAAAAATCAGTAAACATTTTTAATACACTATCAAGCCCTTGGATTTCTCTCCCCCCCTGTTTTTCTTTTACCTACCTTCTTTGCATTATTGCCATGCTTACTTTGGTCCCACCAAAATGTCAGATGTGGCCCCTTAAAACTTTCTTTAATGGGACTATGCCTTTGTCATGAGTTTATGGCTTACCGACACTGAAGAGTGAATTTACACAACACTCAAAAGCAAAACCGGTCAAAGCACATAATGGCTTAACATGGTATGTGAATCTTGCTACAATGTATAGCAATAGCACTTAGACTTATATACTGCTTTAAAGTGCTTTACAGTCCTCTCTAAGCGGTTTACAGACTCAGCATATTGCCCTCAAAAATTTGGCTCCCCATTTCACCCACCTCGGAAGAATGGAAGGCTGAGTAACCTTGAGCCTGCCAAATTGCAGGCAATCGGCAGTCAGCAGAAGAGCCTGCAGTACTGCACTCTAACCACTGCGCCACCGCAGCTCATCAAGGTACAGTACAACTATCAAGGAATAGCCACTACTGTAAAATGCAGTACAGTTTCCCCAAATCTTATAGAGTGACCACCCACAAAGAAAGAGAGAAATGTGTAGGTTTCAGTAGCAAATTGTAGAATAACAGAAAGCCTGAAATAGCTCCTAAGAAGTCTGTATCTCAACCCTGAACTCAGAATTGTGTGTGAGGCTTTGCCAAGTTATGTGTAAGTGAGCTATTAACTAAGCTTTAGCATTTTTTACAAAAGGAGACCTGGGAAAAATTATTTTGCCCTCTATTATTCTTGGCAACTAAGTGGCTCATTTAACTGGAAAAGACAAATTATATAAGAGGTAGCACTTTGCCATCAATATTACACAAAAGGAGAATAAAAGCCAGCACGTTTTACCCCTCACTGAGATGCATACATTCTACCCCCTACTTTTTTTTTAATAAACGGATTTTGCATTAGTCAAGTACAACATACTTTAATGACTGGAAATGTCAGAGTGATTAGAGTAAGCTGCCTTTTCTAAAATGCTGAGGCTTCTCCTGCTTCAGGAACTGGCAAGCATTCTCAAATTATAACTAAGCTGCTAAAACAAACGTTTGTGTTCCAAGAATGTGTCCATCAAGTGCAGGAAATTAGGAATCAAGGTGGTTCAAATGAATACAGGTTTATTGCATACTAACCCTCTGTACAGGAATTTGAGCTACTAACAGTCAAGGCAAATTGGCAGTAGATAAGAGTCAAGGGAATTCAAGGTGGGCTGAACGTAGATCTCTTGTGGGCACACAAAGGGACTTGAGACTGATGTCGTGCTTGAGCTTTTCCTTGGGTTCAGCTTGGTCATCTCCTACATTGTCACATGCTATTTTTTCTTTATATGCTATAGAATGCATGTGCATATGTGAGGTTTAGTAAGAGCTCCAACACACATGTGGAGCTCCATGGAGAAACTGTGCCATTCTGTTTCGGAGCTGGTTGCACATACAATATTTGTGCATGAGAATTCCTAGCTTCATAGGCCCATTGTGCTGGATTTAACATTTAATAACACTGGACTATATATTTTTTCATGAGACTCACTACTTCTCACTGGAGCAAACTGGGTACATATACACACATATATTTCTTCTGTTGAATCATGTCCAGTTCTTACAAACTGCCTGGACAAGTTCCTGCAATTATTTTGACAAGGTTTTTCAGAAGTAGTTTGCCATTGCTTCCTTCCTATGGCAGAGAGAAAATGACTGGCCCAAGGTCACTCAGCTGACTTTGTGTCTAAGATGGTACTAGAACTCACGGTCTCCCAGTTTCTAGCCTGATGCCTTAGCCATTACACCAAACTGGCTCAGAATGCATGAATATATACTGAATTATTGGCCGAATAAGTGGAAATTTGCGTATCAAGTTTTTTTTAATGCATCTAAAAATGATATTGACTCATTGTATTAAGATAGCATATCTTGAGTTTTTCTAGTTATTTCTATTCCCCCTCCCCTCATTGTGAGCTCCATAATTAATGTAAGTGGCCAGCAAGCATGTGTATCCAAGAAAATTTCTTGATTAAAACATTAACTCCTTCTTTCACTTCAGCTTTGGTATTTGATCATCAGCAAAGGGCATATGTTCTCATCTCGATGGGGATGAATATAAGGATAACAGAGACAGAGACATTCCAAATTGGTCCCTGAAGTTGTTTTCCACCATGCCAAGTGCAGCTGCCTTGAATTTCCAGTGGGCTACTACATCTGTGAATGCATCTGCTATTGACATGCTCGATACCAGAAGGGTTGTCCCAATAGGATTTCTGTAAAACAACAATCTGCCACTGCAAATCTTGATGAGCACCGTTTTTCCTCCCCCGTTCCTTTTCTTATTTGTTTCTCCTTCTCAACCCCACCTCCCCCGAGTAACAATTTCAGGAAAGAACTGTAGAAAGGAATTAATCCAAGTTCGCATAGGAAAAAGTGCTTATGAGATCTCTCCAATTCTTCTGTGAGGGAAAAAAAATGAAAGTTTAAATCTGAGAGGGGTGGGTGACAAGAAAAAAATCCCTGGTCTTTCTACAACATACTTATAACTGGAGATCGGTGTCTAAGAACTTGTAACATTAAAATTAAATGCATCCTGTTGGCTTGGAAAACTCCTAAGTGGAATATGAATGTAGATAGCAATTTCTTTTTGTTAGTAGTCAGTGGTAGTTGATTACGTTCACTGCATTTGAACACAATGGCTCCAATTCTTTGCCACCCATAACTACTGAGGCATCATTTTAGTTATATTTACAAAGATGAAGTCATTAAATAATAATTGTCAGTTGGTTATAAGAATACTTCCATCTTTTTTTTAAATCCAAACTTCTTATCAACTGGTTGAACTTCTAAATTGTATCTTGGTTTTGTTAAAAAAGATAGACATAAAGCAGTAGCATTTCTGTTTACTCTGCTACCCACTTACTTCTTTAAAAAATGTAGTACAGAAACATAAGTGGCTGCAAATGTTTGTTTCCCCAGTCCATTACTTCCAAATGCACCAATGTACTGTTGTCTCAGCTGACATATTTAGATCCAGAAACCAATAACAAGCCAACTCTTCAATTATCACAAGACATATTTTGGATCTTGAGGGTGCACAATGAATGCTTCTGGTCAGATGTATACTGCAAATTTGTTAACAAGGGGCTCTGCAGTCCTCGATGATGGGAGGGAGGAGAGTTACATGGTGCTCTGAAAAAGCAAAACCATCCTGTTTTTTTTTTGCTTTCTGTCTCCAAGAACCAAGTCAATCAAGAGAGATGCTAGTGATTAATGCTTCCATATAACAAGCCAGAAGTCTGATCTCTTGCGTCTTCCTCATGTGCTCACTCTCTCTCTCTATCTAACATTCCTTATGGGGATTCAAATAGATCTCTTAATTCAGGAGTGTCAAACTCAAGGCCCCGGGCCCAGATCTGGCCCGTGGGGTGCTTTGATCTGGCCCTTGGGGCCACCCTGGAAACAGTGAAGGACTGGCCTGCAATGCCTCTGCCAGAGAAAATGGAGCTCGGGGGAAGGGGGGGCTGCTGAATATGGACACAAATAAAAGGGAACATTAGGACAGGGAGGGTAGGCATGCTGGTGCACTTATGCACGCCCCTTTACAACAATAAACTAACAATAAACAATTGCTTTACAACAATAAAGTAACATTTCTAGAATCATTGCAATGTCTGTTTCTCGAGCTACTCTGCCTCGAAGGACTGATATCAATCTTGAAAGGCTACATATGTTTTCCCAATCTCCTTTTATACTAAACAATACTAAATACTAAACAAAATCAAGGTGGAGTTGTTTTGAGTTTCTTTCTAACACTTTCTTCAATCTCTGAACTGTAATTTCTCACTGAAGCTCTTTCCTTAATAGCTCTTTCATACCTAACCAAGGGCACCTCTAAATTCTTTTACAATATGTGAGTGCATGTAGGATGATTACATTTCAAAATCACAATGCACAGAGACACAGCCTCACTACAATCAGGGAGACCCAAGTTACTATGATTAATGGTTCTACTTTGTATACACATGATTGAATGGAACTTGTTAGGACTCTTGGTTTTAAGCAGAGAGGTTTAACGTCTTTTAAACAGAAGCTTCTGTAAGAATTCTCCAAAACAGAAGGGTAGCATAACGTTGCTTTCTTAATGTAACTGTCACTTCCAAGTATTTTCTGAGGCTCTCTCAGACAAGTGTGGCTTGTACCTGCAAGGCAGATAGCAGTGTTAAATTGTACCCAGCTGTGATTTCTGCTCTACTGCTACTACAGAGAAGACAGACCGAGTGAACTGCCTCCTCTGCACTAGGAAGATATTTCAAATTCTTCTTATACCCTCAGTTTGGGAAATTACATTTCACCATGTAGTTTTTAATCTATCAGAGGAGACCCTCCAAAATGACAAGAGCGAATGATTTAATTTTATGATAGCACTGCTTGAGATGACCATTTTATGCTGCTGTAAAAATCAGAATGTGAAGTATTGGTGTACTTTTGCTCGTCTTTCTGCTTTAAGGTTCTTATGTCTTTGGAGCAGTTTGACAACAAACTCCCAAGAGCACATCTTTCTTTATGGGAAATCCCCTTTGAGTAATTCCATTCTGAGTGAAGAGACACACAGGTGGAAACGACACCTATATTCAAAATAAATTCAGCGTGATAAGAATAAAATATATGTCCATCCTTTCTTCATCCGTTTTACTAGGGGTCTATTTAATCATGCTTTAACTTTTATAATTGGCTTTGCACAACAGACTAGGTTAAAATGTACTCAGCCAGTTTGTGGCTTAGAGTCTTGCATGAACCCAACCAAATGGGTTAATTCAGTAAATCATGTTCAAGTGAACCATAAATTAGCAAAATGTGCAGATGTCTTTGCCTTAGGTTATTATTGGGGTAAACAAGGACAGATAAGTATCAGAGGATTCTGTCTCTTAAAATTAGGCACCTAAGGCAGTTCCAAGACTCTCCTTAATCTAATTTGATTTTCATAAAAGGCAGAAGGGTTTTAGGTTCTATGACAAGGAGACTCCGTCCATTGTTCTTGAAAGTTGGCTACTCAACTTCTCAAACATCTTTCAACATGTGTAGTTGGTTCATATATGTTAATATGTAAGACTGGAAAAATGTATTAAGTACAAATCTTGTAGAGTAATCCTACTGGATGTATTTAAGGTCAATTCCATTGTATTCAAAATGGAACTGAAATTACATCTGTTTTTTTTATCATAGCTCCACCCACTTCTTTAACTTTACCCAATCTTTACCATGACCCAATTAATTTGAATTATTTAGACCAACTACATTTGTCATCTCAGAAACGATAGTACACCTTATCTTAAGACAATGTTTTCAACCATCATCTTAACTATTTTTAATCATCCTCTGGAGTAAATGGATGCTTTTCTAGATCCATCTTCAAAGCAAAAATTCCATTTTGCTTGTACCAAGACCATTTTGATGACTTTGTTTTGGAGAGGGCCAGGCATATTAGAAAGTGGCATCTAAAAATAATATTGGTGTCATTATTTTATTTTTTACTTGAGCATACTGGTGATGAAGAAAGTGAATTCTCTGTGAACCTGATGGTTTCAATTCCCCACCCCCTCATGCACGTTTTAGCCTAAGGGAATATCATCTCTATGCATATAGAGTTGTATGGATATTTATATACAACAGGGATGATATATCCTTGGAATTTTAACATGTACAATCAATTCCTGTTATTCGCACTAATTGCATTCTATAAAGTCACCGTGGCCATTGAATTAATGAATACTGAAACCTCAACTGGGAACATACTTGTTAAGAGATTCAGGTTTTTTGTTACTTTGCACGTCCATGAATTACCATGAAAATGCTACATGTATTGATTTTGTGATTACAAATAATTTTTAGCAAGTGGGTGAATTTACAAATAGAGAATCTGCTAATAATGAGAATCAATTCTATGTCTTAGAGCTCAATCTGTGTGAATCAGCAGTCTGGTTTTTGCCACTCAGCTTCATTAGCATAAACTTTGGAAGTCCTCTGGGGCATGGTGCCCTTTTATGATAAACTATGGCTTGCTAAACCATCATTGCACAGTCAACCATAATAGGTGGAGTAATGTCATGTGTGAAAGATCAGAGTCACACGTTAAGTTCCAATTGACCTGATTTATAGCTGATGCCTAAACATAGGAATCTAGTCAACTAACTATTGGCACTATTGACTCTAGTCTCTGGCTGATTCCTCTTTTGACTCTGCCCTCAGGCTCTGTCATTCCTTCTACAAGTGCCAACATTGTATAGTGGCATGATAAGAAATGGACAAATGGAAATGTCTGCATTTGCACAATGCCATAAAGCTAACCAAAGAAAACTCATTTTGATTTATCAATTTGTGTGAAGACAGTTAGTCAATCTGTCTGCTTCTTGCATAATTCACTCTAATTTGCACACTTATCCACTAACTCGATATTATTTATTAGTTGTAAATAAGCACCCTGTCGTATAAGGGGTTGCACACTGGACACCAAGTCAAAGAGAAGAAGAACTACTTCCTCCTCCTCCAAAATATATTACAGGCATCTATTACATTAATTTTCAGAGCAATTTTTTAGTTTGCAGTCACCTCTTCATTCACTTTAATTATCAAAGTCAACAAGGCTGATTTGTAGGAATAATTGGGATCATCACGTATAGGGTGAAAGAGAGAGATTGGTTATTAAATATGGTATTACTTTACCTGAAAAACAGAGTGTAACTAAAAACCACTGACAATTATGAGTAATTTATCTCCCCATGTTTAGGACTGTTGACTTGCTATAAAGTATAAAAAGATATATTATGGCATTAAATAGTTGCATTCCTAAATTATGTCACCATCAACTTAATTAAAGGATCAGAAGGCATTAATGGAGAATTACTATGGAGTATACTTTAAAAAATAATTATTTTGAACATGGTCTTCCTATATCATCCTCCTACTCTGTGGACATTAGAAAAACAACTATTATTGTTTGGGACTTGGACAAAATTAACCCTCTGAAATAAATTGTAATGAAGAAATTTGTTGGAAAGGGGACCTGAATCTGAACAGCTTCTTTTTACTGAAAGATACATTCACAACACCTTTTTGCACACGTAGCTTCTCAATTAGCACAACGTGATGTACTCAGGCTTCCATTCCAGATAAAATTAACCATGTCTAATGCTGCAATTCAGTGTATCCAAAGCATTCGTTTGATAGTCATCTCTGAAAGCCTCTGAGAGGTATGAGATAAAGATCCATGTAAGAACTTCTTTTCTTCACAAAATTCTAAATGATCCTATCTGATAGAAAAAAGAGATTTTTACTGCTGACATATAGTCATTGTCCAGGTTTTTATAAATTCATCCCAGAACCCTGACCTAATCATTCTAATCATACAGATACTTGGTCATTGAATCTTCTCACCAAAATGGCCTTAAACCTAATGATTATATATTTCAATAGCAATAGCCCTTAGACTTATATACTGCTTTATAGTGCTTTACAGCCCTCTTTAAGTGGTTTACAGAGTCAGCATATTGCCCCCAACAATCTGCGTTCTCATTTTACCAACCTCAGAAGGATGGAAGGCTGAGTCAACCTTGAGCATCAAGCATCCATTAAGCATCCATCTAAGGGATCTTGGAAGTAGGACTTCTCTGTCTAGTGTAACTCCTTTCCTTCTGAGATAAGCTGCCCCCTGCCTATGCCATGTTACTCTAAAGACAGGACCTTAACAATCAAGTCAAGGTACCATTGTACCTTAATCATAAATTAGCATGTGAGATGAAATAATCTATTTTGTGCTCTCTGATTATTTTGAACTACAGATTTACCAGGTAATTTGGCAGATTTATGGAGATTATAGTTTTAAATATCTGCAAATTTCAAGGTTGACTATCCCCTCTGCTAAAACCCTTCTTTATGAGGATGCAAAAGAGATCTTGGTGAAAGATCTGCTATGTTTGTACTGAAATTAAACATTTCCACCATTTTATGGCTAGATCCATTTAAAGACATTTTGTTGCCTGAAAAGAAATAAAAAACTGTAAGACTGTAAGAGCAAACGGTCACTAGGGACATAGTATTTGCCATCAATTTAGTTAGGTTTTAAAGGGGTTTAGACAAATTTATGGATTTAGGATTATTAATGGGTACTTATCTTGATTGTTGTATATACATCTGGAGTGCTAATTAATGGAGAATGTCAGTTGAAGATTTTTTCCATTCATGCTGGACTGTTTCCTGAATATACAGTTTGTCCATTGTGAGACATGGATAGGTCCATGGTCTGTTCAGCTAAGCTACTTTTATTTTCTTACCCAGATTGGCAGATGAATCTCCCATTAACAGTGTCCATCAAACTTTGGGGGGGAAAAGACTAGTTTAGAGGACAGGTTTTAATACCTATACATGCTTGACTTCCAACAGAGAGGAACACATAGGGAATCCAGAAGGAGCAATTCAAATATAACCACTGCTTCCTGTAGCATTTGCTGCCAGAGGCAATCACCTCCTTCTGGCTATTAATATGATGAGGCCCTGGACTGAACAGATATATTGCTATGACATAAAGCAATGGCTGTGATAGAAATTTTTACACAGCGTCCTTTGAGGCACTGACCTTTATTGAACTAGTGTAGTCTATTTTCATACATGGTTCTCCAAAGTCACAGGTCTTGCTTACTGTTTTTACTGTTTTTAAATGTCATCACCAGTATCTAAATCTATTTATTGCTGTACTGCATTCAGATATTAAACAATTGGCAAGAAATAAAGCACCTGACTACAATTGTTTTTCATAAACACAAAAAGATAATAAGAAATGCTTAAGAAATATATTGTCAGGTGCAAATAACCAGGAACATTCATTGAGTTCAAACATAGAGGAGTTTATTACAGCTACATATACACAAGCATCTAGTAATCTAATGCTCTATTGGTAAATGGTAATTTAATGGTAAATTGGCTCTAGATAAGGTAGAATTCATGACTCTAATCTGATGACATATTTAACTCCACCTTTCAGCTCTGACTGTTCGTCTCCTATCATCTATCCCAGGGATCCTCAAACTATGGCCTGTAGGCCTGATATGGCCCGCCAATCCAAAGTATCCAGCCTGCGGAGTGCTGGGATTAAGCCCTGCTCCTTGCCCCACCCCTCACTATTGGTCTTATCTTCCAGAAACCATCCACTCCATCCTCACTTCTTTCACCAGTTGAGCTGCACTTCTGATTATACAGGTGCTGCAGAAGGTAAGGCCAGGCCGAAGGGTGCAGGGGAGGGCCAGCTAAGGGGTGATCTCGCTGGTGCAGACACATGACCCAGGGCTGGTGTTTGAGTAGGGGGAGGGCTGATGCTGCTTTGAAAAGCAGCTCTAGGTCAGGTGTGGGTTCTAAACTTACCTTGCTGGCAGTTCACTGCCTCCTGCGCCTCATGGGCAGTGCCAGAAACTCGGTTTCTGCGCATGTGCAAAAGAAGAAAAAATCCGGAAAAAAAATGTTTTTTCAAAAAAAAAATATCCCCCAAAAAATGTCGGCGCCCACGGAGCAACGTCACCAGCGGCCTGCTACCTACTCGGTAGAACCGGTCCGAACCGGTAGGAACCCACCTCTGCTCTAGGGCTTCTCAAGTGCTGCGTTAAATTAAAAGTCACATGACCACCTAGCCGTGGCCACCCCCCAACAGTCTGAAGGACTGTCAATTGGCCCCGTTTAAAAAGTTTGAGGACCCTTGATCTATCTATCTATCTATCTATCTATCTATCTATC
>JANHFT010000978.1:88302-103552 GCA_032467955.1 Pseudoxenodon macrops | reverse complement strand
ACTGAGAGCATATGCACCAAAGACAAATTCCTTGTGTGTCCAATCACACTTTGCCAATAAAGAATTCTATTCTATTCCATTCTTGTTCTGTTCTATATCCAGTAGGCCACCAGTCATGGTTTATCAACAGTACTGTTGTGAACAGTGCATGTTCTCATATGGAACTATCTTACTTGAAAGCAACAAAGTTTATTTTGCATTTTCAGAGTTTTTAACTGTAACCCACTTTGTCTTGCATAAACTCTACTGTTCTTCTTCCCTGCTTGCTAGGCTTGTGGTTTCACACACCCTGACATTTAACTTGTTCCGTTACATGTTTTTGAAAATAGTTTGCAATTTTTCCAATTACAAGCATTTATGCTAATCATTTTAGAAACAATATACTCCATCTTATTTTTGCATTTAATATTTGTATCAAAATTTGTTTATATCAGTATCTTGGTTCACTCATTTTACTAATCCAAAACGAATAAATTACATTACTTAATGCAAAGGATAAAGCAACACAAGGTGGCTTATTGGTAGTCAAAACAAACCATGGCTTGGAGTTAATACGTGTACTTAGCCACTGAAATACATTGGACTTTCTCCCAAATTTATCTAGTTATTTTGAAGGCTATTATTGTCTGTAAAGGTAATTCACTGAAGCTGCTCTGAAACAAGGAAAACGTCTGAGTAAGCACGCCGATTAGTTACACTGGAGCGAAAAAAATGGCGTTTTAAATGTTACAACCTGCGAGGTCTTATTTTGAAATGTCTTGATAGTAATAAACGTCTCCCAAAACGCTTGAAAGACGTTTTAACTATTCTTCGATTTTTACCAACTCCGTCCATGTGCTCAGATCAGAATTCCTAGAATTCACAGCCTGCATTAGAAAGGCTGCTAAAAAAAAGTGCTTGCAATGCGCCCTGTGCATATTTAAGAGAACATTTTTATAATGCATTTAACGTTTCTTCACGAAATGGGGAGTGGGAGCATGTTTTTCAACTAAAAACGTGCAAAAGGAGAGTACATAATCTCCGCGCTCTTCCCAATCGCGCCGCATCTTCGAATTTTAGCACAGACGGTGTCCCGAAAGGCCTCTTTTGCTCAGAACGCGTTGCGATGAGGGCGGGACTATTACGGTGGCCGAAATAGGCCCCCGCTCTTCCGGATTGGCGGCGGGACAATGGTTATTATTTGCTAGCGGCATCGAAGTGGCGGGTGATTTCAGCATGGCGGCCTCCATAGACGCTTGTGTTTCTGCTCCACGGGAGGGATGCTGGCCCGAAGGCTCGGGTGCCGAAAGCGGCTTTATTCGCGCCGTCTTGGCGTTGCCTGCCAAACCGAATACTACTGTGAGGTTCTTTGAGCGCGGCGACTACTACACGGTGCATGGCGAAGATGCAAAGCTGGCGGCGACGGAGGTCTTCAAAACACAAGCGATCATTCGGATCCTGGGCTCAGGTTGAACTGAGGGGCTTTCGCGACTTCTCCTTGGCGGGCTTATAATAGCAGGGTTGGGTTCCTCGGTTGCAACTGCCCTCCCGGAGTTCGCTATTTATTTCACCTTAGCGCTGCAGTAGACGCCATGCTTTGTGCTCAGTCTTTTGGCAATTTCAGGTAGCGCTGGAAAAGCCTTCTGAAAAGTCGCTGCAGTCCGTGTAGGCTGACCTTCCCAATTACAATGCCCACCTGTCTTGTCCAGCAAGCCAGAGGTGGTGGAATTTCTAGTTCCATGGGTCTGGATGAGTATCAGACTGACAAAAGTTGATCTGAAAAGACGCCTCAAATTCCCTTGCTGGAGAGGAAGAGTAAGCAGGTTCCTTGTGTTCCAGAGTGGGTGGATCCACTCTGGAAGTGATCCGGTGATCCAGCACTGATTTGAAGAAGCTTGCTGACTTCGGTGTTCCAGAAGAGATTTTGCCTGCCTTGTTTATGGTTGATGATAATGATCCATAATGACCTAGAATCTAAACTTTACTTTTAATATATAGTATAACCTCCCTATATTTTTCCATTATTGCTCCATCTTTTTCTTTTTTAGATTATCAATTAAAGATTGAAGTATAAAGTAACTACACAGAGTAATATTTTGAATAGACTAGGCTAGAAGCAGATTGTTTAAGAAGTCCTTGGTTCCTTCAATCACAGGGGATTGAAATTCTAAAAGCTTCTACTCAGATTTCATTATTTATAAAGATATATCAGTTGCCCATACAATAGATGCAATATAAACATAGAATAAAATAAAGCTGTATGAAAAGGAACAAAACCAAATTTCTGTATCAACCCATTCAACTATTTCAAATCAAACTTATCTCACCTTTGTTTTGCACAATTTAGCATGGCAAGTCAATGGCTTCCTCTTGTTTTTCCCACAACAGCCCTCCTAGACTTAGAGAGACTGTGGGAAACTTTCCCACAAAGTCATCCATCCTGCTGGCTTCTGCGCCTAAGGGAGGACTTGAACATCTGGTCTCATGGTTTCTAATCCAGTACTTTAAACAGTACGTTGGTACTAAGAAATGATACAAATTTTAGCTGTAATAACATCCAGATATAACCAGCCCCTTTACAGTCATTGTTCTGATCTATGTCTGACTAGGTCTACCTTACTTCTGTATCAGAAGAAAGTTTTGTTGACTTTTGCATATCAAATATTTGTCAAAGAAAGTAAAGTAAAGCAGAATGCATGAGTTCTTTCTGAATATTTCGCATTCCTTCAGATAAAAGTTTTTAGTGCTTTGGGAAGACTTCAAATAATACTAAAACTGCAAAATAAATATAGAAATGCCTGCAAAACATGTTAAATAATATGAGAACAATTAACTTGATTAGTCTTGTATTGACTTGAATAGGGAATCAAGGCATAATAATTAGAGAGGAGAAACCTATTTAGGTTTATCCCTAATTAAATAGTTAATTGTTGCTAATGAGCATTATATGCATAGAATAAAGAAATAGTTAAATTACAGAATAATACATGGTTAATTTGAGAGACTGCTTTTCTTCCATAATGTCTCCCATAATGTCAAACTGTCTAGTGCATCCCAAAAGATGGCTTGCTCCAGGTTCTATGAATTAAGCAATACCATCTAGTGATGAAACCAAGGAAATGGACCTTTTCTGTTCTAGTTTCTGGCCTTTGGAACAGCATTCCTCCAGATGGCCTCATCTTGTCCAACTGAGCTGTAATCTGACATCCTGTAGTATAATTTAAGTATGTTTAGCAGAGATTATTTGTGTTTTTACCATGCTTCCCAATCAGAAACAATAGCATTTAATAATGCTTATTTTAACCAAATTGTAACTTCTAATTGTAGTGTGTCAATGATAGTCCTTCAATTTTTTTCCTTATTTTTTAGGAACTCAGAAACTCGAGAGTGTTGCACTCAGCAAGATGAATTTTGAATATTTTGTGCGAAATCTTCTTCTGATTCGTCAGTACAGGGCTGAGGTGTACAAGAATAAGGCAGGAAATAAATCCACCAAAGAAACTGAGTGGTATTTGGCCTATAAGGTATGTGATCATTGTGTTCAGAAATGTATATTGCTTTGGTTATAGATCTGTGAGTACTTTTCACTCTCATTGGCAATTAAATTCAAAACTTGTGCAATTGCAGATGTTTTTGTTAGAGCAGCCCACCTAATGTTACATTCTATAGATCTGGTGAAATAAAACTCTTGTGGATTATATCTAGAGATTTCCAGGTTGTGAAAAATTGCACAAATTAAGTGTTTAGTTCTTTCATTGCTAGCGGTACATTTTTACATGTTAGCAATGTTATTTCAGAATATTATTCCAAATAAAA
Organism: Pseudoxenodon macrops; assembly: GCA_032467955.1. Classification (NCBI taxonomy): domain Eukaryota; kingdom Metazoa; phylum Chordata; class Lepidosauria; order Squamata; family Pseudoxenodontidae; genus Pseudoxenodon; species Pseudoxenodon macrops. The sequence goes on along the minus strand of JANHFT010000978.1, from coordinate 99,757 downwards.
ATAATAAATTATTCCAAATAAAACAACATTTATTCATGCATTCTATTTAACATATGGCAAAGAAGTCAGGTTTCAAAATTTTGATTGCATAGCTCTTTTTGTTGTGTTGAAAATTATTTATATTTGTCAGTCATGAGACTCCCCTTCAGCAACTTTTAACAGGTTCAGCCCAAATACAGGCTTATGAGAAGTCAAGCTTGGAATCTTGCTATACTTATTTCTTTAATAGCACAATAGTCTGCTGTTAATATTGCAATGCAATAAAATAATGGCAAGATCAAAATATTTTAAAGCAATACAGAGAAATATTAACATAATTTAAAAATCAACAATTTGATCTTACTGCATAATAAAACAATAGCCCTGGAATGTACCCAATATTTCTCAGAAATATTTTCCTTCATGAGCTTTTTTCAGAGTCCCTTGCATAGTGTCTGCAAGTAGTAACTGTAGGACTCTCCTAACAATTACTTCCCCTGTAGGTAAGAAATGGGGAGGATGTTGGCCACAACTGATAGTTGGTGGTGACATTCAGGTCCCTATTTTTGATCAAAAGGCTGCAAGTTTCTTCTTTCCCTTTTCACCTTCCTTGGAAAAAATAGAATGATGTGAAGTATGACTGGGAGGAAAATAGAAAAACTACCCAAAACTACCAATATAATTCCCACCTACCACTATAGTTTTGAAAGATTCATGGGGTTGTTTTTTTGGGCTTCTTCTGTTCTCTAGAATCATAACTCTTGCATTCCTTCACTTGAAAATGAGCAGTTTCACCTTAGCTTAGATAAAACTTTGTCGGAAATATCTGTATAAAACCAATTGGGAATGGAACCATATTTACTTTCTTGGTCCCCTTCTTAAGCCACATAGTTAAATACAAACATTACAGCAAGATGTCATGTATGGAAATTGATGAGAAACAACAGACTGAATAAATAGGTAAAAGAAGCAAAGAGATTCCTCTTTCAGGAATCATGAGGTAGGAATATAATATAATTGTCTCATATCTCTGAATAGGATAAAGTTTAGCTTATTTTCCAAAACTACTTAATTTGTGGGGCTAAAGACAGGGACATTCTGTGGGGTGAGGAGAAATCAGTGAGTGATGAGGACATTTAAGCCGTGTGATCATGAACAAAATACACTGAAGTTATTGACTTGAATTTCCCCCCCTAGTCTTGCAGTTCTTGTCTGAGGGGAGAAAGACAAAGAGAGCTGTTGCAATAGTAGTGCTCTTGATAGCAGCCCCTGCAACATTGTATCAGATCATTTAAATAAGTGTATAGAAAAATCCAGATTAATCTTTTGCAGGGTGGATTTGATTTAAATGAAGTGATTTAAATCACTTGTAAAAAGGCTTGATTTAAATCAACTCGATTTAAATAATAATAAAACAATGGGATAAAGGAATATTCCTGAACTTTGTTTTATGATTTATCTCATGGTTACTGTGAAGTTGTGTGAATGCATCAATGCAGGGCATGTTATCTCAGCTTGCAGAGCTTGGGTTCGTTGAATGATTTACCAAAAATGTAAATAATGCAGAATATACAGCCTCATGCTATATAACTAAGCTCCATTCCATGCTGAATCAACTAAATTATTAATGAAACTTAAATAGAAAACTATATTTAGATACATTTTTACTCCAAAAGCATTTTATGAAAAATTGATAAATGTTAAAAAAAAATCAATAAAAAAAAACCACATTGATTTTTATCCACCCTGTTCGGCATGCAAATCATCTTGGGGTACCCTAAACGACAAATCGTCTATTTGACTCCCAGGTCCAATCATGCAGGAGAGCCGCCCAGCTGCCCCGCCCGCAGTCCATGCAAGCAAAACCCCGGCCCGGTTGCCATCTCACCTCAGCCCCTGACAGGAAAGGGTGGGTCGTCCCCGTGATAGCCAGGTAATTCTCATTTCCCCCGGGGAACTTAGGAGAGAAAAGAAAACATTGTCAATCGGTTTCTCTTCCCTTTTTATCTGAAGCCAGCAACACAAAATGAGACGCTGGGATAAAGCCACAATATTTGCATAGTTAGAAGTGTATGAAACCTATTGCAGTTTTAGAGCTGTTCTCCCAACCTGTACACACTCACATACCAAGAATGAATTCACTGCTTTTTTCTCCGAGGGGGGGAGGGCAGATGGCCATACAGGTTTTTTTTCATGGCCACTTTACAGAAGTGTAAATTGGGACATTAAGATAGGGGTTCCTGAGGAATTCTGGGAGTTGAAGTCCGCCCCTCAAGTTTTAATGTTGCCAAATTTGGAGACCCTTGCACTAAGAGACAAAGCCAACAACCAGACATTAGGTTGAGCCACACTGTGCTTTGCTTGACTTTGGCAAAACGTGAGAAACAGCGGTCTTGGCCTAGAAGTCTGGTTTAGCATGACGGTCGAGCCTCCCCAACTCTGGCCTATTCAACAAACCAGGTTTAACTATACAATGACAGTGTGATGTGGAAAACAGCCAAGGACTGGCATAGGAGCATCTTCTTTTAACCACTCCATAATTTATTGTGGGATGTGGAGTCTAGGCAACTGAATGGAGCTGAGTGTTTACTGGCCGGATGCCCTTCCTGTCGCCAATGCGGAGATATATTCTTATTGTGCCGAGAGAGATAAATATCTGCCTAGGATCGAACTCACAGCCCCCTGATTGGAAGGCGAGAGCTCCACCTCTAGACCACCGCACCACTCAGGAATATTGACAACTGAACGTGAAAAATAAGTCTGAAGGTTGAATCATGGCAGCTGGACCCAAATTGGTTCAGCAGCCATGATTTAACCTTCAGATAACCTTCAAACATCTATCTCTGCCTGGATGATTGAGAATCTTCATCGGAAATGATACTCCTTTGTTAAGTTGCTGTCTTTGAATCATTTGGAAAGTATAAGTCATGAAACATCATTTGTTTTTCTTAGTTGCGAAGTCGTGTCTGACCCATTGCGATCCCATGAACGACATTCCTCCAGGCCTTCCTGTCCTCTACCATCCTCTGGAGTCCATTTAAGCTCACGTCTACTGCTTCAGTGACTCCATCTAGCCACCTCATTCTTTGTCATTTCCTCCTCCTCCTCCTTCTTCTTAAATTACCACTTCACTAATCCTGTTGGCCTCCATTGTTGTTCTCATCATATCACCAAAGATGTTTTAACAGAAAAAGCTTTACTGATAATGCTGTGATGTAGAGGAACCAAATTTAAATTAAAACTGATTTCAAGATGCCTCAACAGCAGGACGGGTTAATTATTAATTATTCCATGGGAAACAGCAAACGGGATCCTAAGCATTCGTTCCAGGTACCATTTTGTTACTGGGAAGATCCCCACAAGTGACAGGCAAATGTGAAGTAATTGACCTTCATTAAAAACATCACATCTTTCTAGGTGTCAATTCCTCAGCAGATAACTCTGTTGTTAGTAGCTATCATCCGACTTGATAAGCTCCAGATTCAATTTTCAATAGAAGAAAGCTTATGATAAGGCAACCCAATAGTGCCCAGACATAATTTGCTCTAATGAGCAATGACTCTCTAAATTTCCGGACAGAAAAAAGTTTCCCTAGTAATCTACCATTCTGTCAATAACCTCAGCTTTAGAATTGAAAGCTTTTCCTTTGAAACTAACCACTGGTCCTTCTTAAAGTAAGTTGAAAAGCAATTCAACAGTTTCAGACTTGATATTTTATTCTTTCATATGCATTTTTTTCATGTCCTGGAATGTAATCTAAAATATACACTGCCTTTATTAATTGTGGATTTTTTATGTAATAAAATTGTACTTAGCAATTGCCTTCAGATTCTCTCTCTCTCTTTTAGTTTGGTGTTCAAATTAACAAACAGAAATAGGACAACTGATCTTCTACCCAGAAACTAAACAGCTCTAAATCTGTTTAGCTTTTATTATGTTGCACACAATGTCTTGACATGTGTATATAAGATTGTAGAGGTGAAAAGAAGTTGTTTCTTTTTAATGTTTATCACAGATAAATATGCCAATCAAAGTTACCAGTAACAGCTCTCTCTGTAAATAGAAAAAATTAAGGATAAGGCTGTTACAACTTTTCTTTCTTTCTGAAATATGTGATGTCTGTCTGTCTGTCTGTCTGTCTGTCTGTCTGTCTGTCTGTCTGCCTGCCTGCCTGCCTGCCTGCCTACCTACCTACCTACCTACCTACCTACCTACCTATCTATCTATCTATCTATCTATCTATCATCTAATTTAAAAGTGGCACCTCTCCTCTGTAGAACAAAATCATGCTGTTTCGTTTATAATTTCAGAATGTTGCTTTCGTATCTCATTCCTAACTCATTCTAAACAGAGAAAAATCTGGTTATAACTTTATCCTGGTGTGAGAAGTATATAACTCAGCTATTTCTCAATTCTTACTTTGCACTGTCTTGCAACTCTGGCTGAACTATGACCAGTCCTGACTAACTGCATCATTCAAAGATACAAATCACACCTTGTGTGTTCTGGAGGATCTGTGTTATGGTTTCTCAAGAAGCATTAGAGACGTCAGGAAGAAATAATTCATTAATTTTATTTCATATACACCTGATTAAGAGCCATGGTGGTGCAGTGCTTAGAATGCAACATTGTTGGCTAATTCTGCTGGCTGTTGACTGCTACCGGTAGCAGTTCAGCGATTTTCACTGGTTCAGGAATCAGGTTGTTTGGGGGCAATATGCTGACTCGTAGAAAGGACTGTAAAGCACCATGAAGCGATATATAAGTCTATGTGCTATTGCTATTAATTTAATGATATAGCACCTTTGTTTTTTGTTATACATTTTCAAATCCTTACATTTACATTGAAAAAAAGACAAGAGCTGCTGATCAGATAACAAGAGTCAAACACTCAAATCTAGTCTTATTTAAATCTGTGAGTCTAAATATTTTTATCATATATGCATGGGCATTTTGTTTCACTCCTAGGCTATGATTAATGATGGAAATAGTACCCAGAAAATATAGGATTTGATTAATACAATTATGGAAGAATGCAAGTTTCTAAATAAATATTAATTAAATGACATGCAGCTATTGTAGAAAAAGTAGTGTGTCAGGGTTGTAACATAGTGATCCATATTAAACTGAAAACAAATAATGCTTGTTCTAGAGAAATAAAAATGAACATATAATGATATATTTCCAGAAAGATATGGACAAAATCTATAGCTCTGAAAATATCCACAAATTTGTTTTGCTCTGTGCAATCTCAACTGTAAAAAAATGATAATCTAAAATATATAATGCAACATGAAATCATGATCTAACCTTCACCCAGAACATGGATATTTCATTCTGTAAAAGAAAGTTATGGTGGCGCAGTGGTTAGAATGCAGTATTGCAGGCTAATTCTGCTGTTTGCCAGCAATCCAGCAGTTCATCCTGGGGACTCAGATTGTTGGGGGCAATATGCTGACCCTGTAAATCACTTAGAGAGGGCTGTAAACTGCTGTGAAGCACTGGCATATAAATCTACATGCTATTACTATTCTAGTTTTGGTCACTCCTATGAGTTAAAGGTCGACCTCAATATCAGTAATTTTTGAATCCCAAAACCAAATTAGCTAAAAGTGGTGCTGAGCTGAGTGGATTGTTGTTAAGCAGTAGATGTGGCTTCCTTTTAATGTTCAGCTATAGAAATACATGCTGGAGTAATACATTGCCTGTTGTGGATAGAATGATGTATTACGGAACATCTATGACCTAAGGCAAAATCAGACTTCTTGGAATTTATTAATCTATATGGTGAGATATCTGCAGTCCCAGAGCAAAGACTCAAGGGCAGGGATAACTGCTCTCATGTAGTTTAGAAAAGGAGCTGCCATTGTACAAAACTGCTTTGCCCTACATAACCATCATCATAAAAGAAATAATTGTTGGTCCTCAGGCAGTTCAATCCAGTAGATTAAGTTCTGAGTATTAGGCTTTAGGATCTATTGTTCCAGGAATTGAATTTGTTCCACTTCTTTTGCCACAATCCAATTAACACATCTGGTTAATGCATGATCCAATTAGCACATCCAGGAAAGAACTCTACCCCCATTGGAGATGGAGAGAGAGTGACCTGACAACAGCGTGATCCTGGCTGACATAGTTTTTCAGTACGGAAGGTGTGGTAAGGTAAAGACAAATGTAACATTGAAAAGTTCTCTTATTAAGAATGGGATGAAATACATTATTTCACACTTTAATAGATCATTATACTTCCATGGGACAATTGCACTTTCAAGACCTACGTGTGAATTAGAAGCCAGCTATAAACTCTAATTGTCCCATCCCCAAATTCCAGACCTAGTAAACTAGGGATGTTCATTTCTGAGTTTCTTTCTCTTCCCATTATGCAAATTTGGATTCCCCTCCTTTTATCTGATCGTTCCCTAGGCAGCATCTCCCACCCCATGCCAGCTTCCTTAGGTCATTCCCACTCACCATTACTTCATAGCAGAAAAGCTAAGACTTCAGTCTTTCACTCCTCTTTAAACTCCAAGCCCTGGCCATTCAATTCAATGTATTACAGCCATTGACCAGAACAAATAAAAACACTCAGTAAATATACAATTAAAAATGCTAGTATAAAATAATAAATAACAACTAAAATCTATGATAAAATCCAGTCTGTCTAGTTAGACATAGTCTAACTATTCTAGAATTCATAAACGGTGTGGCCCAATGTCAGTTTAATACTAAAAGGGAAAGGAATAAGCAGAGAAAATGGTTTGTTTGTTATGTAACACAATTATGGTGGATTAGATATGTGTTTCTGACGAATCCCCAGTCCTGCTGCGCAGAATCTAACCACCTGTACTGTGGTTATGGACTGTTCATCCTTAAGCAGTCATGGGAGATAAGCATTGTCGGAACGGCCAGGATACATAGCAATTATTGGCAGGATATGTTTTCCCTGAATCTCTGTGTAAAAGGAATATTGAAGGAGTAATGTGAGCTCTCTCCACCTCTCATGAGCCCCAGGAATGGAGTCTTTCAGTCAATGGCCATAAATGATTTCTTTTGACATATATCAGTTTACAATCTGAAAAATGTAAGCAGGATTAGATCTAGTTAGAAGCTGGACAAGAGACCAAGAAATCCAAGTCCCAGACTGAGAATGAGAATTGGAAAAACCTCCCAGAAGACAATGACAAATCCATACCATTGCATAGTAAGCCACACAATTGTCCCATAGGTGCTCTTTTCAACAGGCAACTGGATTGTCTTTGTTTTTCCTTGAAGATGTTTTGCTATTCATCCAAGAAGCTTCTTCAATTCTGAACTCCTTAAGAAAGATTTTCAAGGAGTCTTCAAGGAAAAAGAAAGAAAGTTCAGCTGCCTCTTGAAAAAAGCATATTTGGGACAACCATGACTTGGATGACTGAGAATCTCCACAGCCATACAATTGTATTCACGAACTAGAAATAAAAAATGGAAGTCAAGTTGGGACTCAAAGGAGACTTTATTTAGCAATACCTGCTCCCTACTTCCTCAATTTCTTAAAACAATTCTCTGAAAATGTTAGAATGGTTGCCAAATGTGGATTTAGGCATTTTGCTGTTATTAAAATTTCATGCCAATCAGAAGTTTCTAATACCACTATTTTCTTAATTAAAGTTAATTGCAGACTCATGAAAACTTTTCCTCCATTAACATATATCCTAGGAATTAAAAAAAATACTTGTAAATATACTTACCAACACATTACAGTATGTCATTCTAGAAGTAATTCAGATTGCTGAATTACTACACAAAAGTCTTTGCTTTATTCCTATAATTGAGTTAGTTCAACAGATTCCCTATGAAAGTTTGTTGCTTTTTGTAAGAAGAGTGGTTATATAAATTTGACAAATAAATAAAATAAACTAGCACTCAATATTGAGGGAAGCAATATGTAGATGTTCAGGGCAAGATATATTTTTAAACATACATACTTTTTCCCTCAGGTAGAGCTCTATAAATAAATCCTGGAACTGAGATTAGTCAAGTCCCAGTGTAAATAACACCGTGGAGAAATAGTCTTGAAATTTATTTCTAGCATTAAGTATATAACATATTTTTCAATTCTGTTTCTCCCAGCCTCTGGAATTTCACATAAATGAAAAACTCACTTTCCATAAAATGAGCTGCTGATGAATTGTTCTATCTTCTTTCTTCCTTGCTGAAAAAGTCTCTTTCCTATCTCAAAGAAATGATACAGTCATTCATTGACATTGATCCGTTTCTGGTAGAACAACAGTGGACTGAAACACCACTTCTAAATGGTAGAAACAATGCTGGGGCAATTAAGGGCAACCAGTATTGCACCAAGCCAACAGAGCTTCCCCAGACGAGACAAAGTTATGAGCTTGCCCATTTGTATTCTGGAGTGCTTCTCCTTGAGAAAAGCCTAGCAAGATCCAAAGGGATTTCATCAGCTACTTTCAAGCAGAGTGCCAGGAACTATTGAAGAAAGCAACAAGTCAAAGCCTCTGATGGAGACTCTGATGGACACTGACTTTGCTGAATCCACTTAAACACATTTTGGAGAAAAGGGATTATGGTAAAAAGAGACCTTTGACACAACACAGCAATCAATACCAATTGGATGAGAGGACCTTCAACCCACGGAAAAACTCAAAAAGACAGATGAAACTAAAGGGTTTAATGGTTAAAACCTTGCCTGGAGTTTGGATTATGTCAGTTAAAAAAATAGGATACAACAAAATCGTGGTTGACTCTTGTTAATTTGGCAATGAAAAACATTTGAAATAATTAATTAAATAAAATGTACCTCCATTGGGGGGAAAATGTTTAGATCTCTGAAGAGAGTGATTGACTCCATTAAATAAAGACATTGACTAGAAATAGGAAATTAAAAAAGATCCCAACAGAGAAAGATAAGGTATATTTCAAGACAGGAGGGTGGAGACTTTAAGATGAAGCTAAGAGTAAAAATTGACTGCAGAACAGTATAGTTTTCAATGGTTTTCATATGCTATGTTAAGAGAAAGGTTTAATATAGCAGCTGAAATAAAAAGCACAACAGAATTTGAATTATGTACAAATGGTGAAAGCGCAATAGCAAAAAGGTGAACAATTAATGCTATTAATATTGGATATAATACAAAGACTCAGGACAGAATGTAGGTAACTGGTATTAAATTTACACTTTGTCATAATTTAAGGGAAAACTTTCCCTTAAACTTTCATAAAATGATGTGTCATTGGTATATGATACCAGAGAAATTATCAAAAATATACACAGGTAGTTTAAACCAGAGTTGAAAATGTGATAAACCTGACAGAAAATTTTACCATGCCTGATGGACTTGTGAGAAAGCTAAGAAATTTTGGACACAAAATCACATGATGCAAATGATAAATATTGTGAAGAAACCAGAAATGTTTTATTGTGGCTTATGGACTAGAAATAAGTCATGATGGATTGACTTTGTGTATGGTTATTGCAGCAGGACTATCGTATGCTCAATGATGGAAGAATAATGAAATTCTCACACTGGAAGGATGGATTGTGAAAATGTCAGAACTAACTGAGATGGCAAAGTTGATTTCTTTGGTCAGAGGAAAAAAACACAAAATCTTCTAAAAGACTGGAAACCTTATATGCTGAAAGAAGGAAAAAATAATATAATGATTTATGGGTTTGGGAATTAAAATGATATATGTGAGGCATTAAAGGGATTTGTATAATATTTAAGAAAAACTCAGAGATCACTATATTTCATTCGTTTCCTTTCATTTCTTGCAGCTTTTTCTTCTTTTCTTTGTTTTCTCTAGCTTTGACTTTTACTATATGTAAAGTTTTCAACAAATATAAATTAAAAAAAGGAATTTGATTGACGTTGAGAGATTACACTAAGACAATTTCAATGTCCCTAAATTTGTGATACGAACAAAGCTTGTTTCCAAATCAAGTTATTTAAAAAGGAAGAAATATTCACCTTGTTTGTCATGTACCATTGCCCTTTATTGCTCTAATCTTTTGTTGTTGCTACACACTGTGCTAGCTAATTGAATAATAAAAGTTGCTTAATTTAAGGTTAACTGATTTGTAGTTCTTTAAAGTAAACTTCAAGTAGGTGCTAATTTGAACTGACTAAATTAGATTTGACTATTGCATCTGTTTACTTTAGTATGTCTATTAATTTGCTTGATGGTAACATTTCCTGGAATTAATATAGTGTTTTTCATCTCATATTGGAATCATTCTTTTTTAGTGTGTGATTTGATCTCCCCCTAATTATATCATTAGATGAATAAACATATTGAAGAGGTTTATTTATAAATCTTGGAAATAATGTAAATGTTTGTGATTGCACTGGCTGAAAGTGAAAACTCATATTTTAAAACATTTACAGAGGCAGTTATTCTTCACAGTTTGGGACAGACTTGTATACAATGGAAGCAGAGGAAAAAAGCAGTGAAAAGGATTGGGGAATATTAGCTTAAAGAAATGTGATTGCCAAGATCGAGTGAAGTGATCATTTTTCTGCTCTGAAACTGGTGAAATCACAGCTAGATTATTGCATCCAATTTTGAGGACCATATTTTAGGAACATAGCCAGGGGATAGCAACTAAAATGATAAAAGGACTGGAATAAAAACAAATAATGAGAAATTGTTACGGGAACAGTCAAAAGAAATTTCAGGGAGATGTGATAGCTTTTTCTGGGTATCCAACTCTTTGGATACCCAGATGGCATATTATTGCTCCAAGTTTCTGTTCTCCAGGCTATAATATCTACAGTTCTACAGAGGAATTATTGGGTCTGTCCCTTGTACTTCTATAACTTTCTGTCTTGGTACAATAACCAAACAAGACAGGTACAGACTTCAATGGATAGTTAAGATAGCAGAAAAAACTATTGCAAACAGCCTGCCTTCTACTGAGTATCTATATTCTGCACAAGTCAGAAAGAGGCCTGAGAAAATATCTACAGCACTTTCACCTCGTGGACATAAACTGTTTCAACTCCTCCCCTTGGGACTCTGCTACAGGGCATTGCATGCCCAAATAACTAGACATAGAGACATTTTTCCCCTCATGCCATCACTCGGCTGAATATCTAATTCCCACAGTACTATCTTACATCGAAGTATATTTACTCATGTAGTATGGATGTATCACTTTTAATCCTTCTTATCTGTTCCTTCACTTATTGATGTCATTATTATGAGTATTATTACTTGGAGATTATAATTATTATTACTTTGTTGTTTTGCATGTACACTGAAAGCTTATGCAGCAGAGACAAATGTGTCTATCACATTTGGCCAATAAACCTATTCTATTCTATTCTATTCCATTCCATTCCATTCCACTCCACTCCACTCCATTCCATTCCATTCCATTCCATTCCATTCCGTACCATTCCATACCATGATTCTATTCAACTCCATTCCATATTTTTCTATTCTGTTCTGTTCTGTTCTGTTCTGTTCT
>JANHFT010000978.1:75127-88202 GCA_032467955.1 Pseudoxenodon macrops | reverse complement strand
TTCCCATTCCCATTCCCATTCCCATTTCTATTTTCCATTCCTATTTTCCATTCCTATTCTCATTCCAGACTACATTGGAAAGGTGGGTTCCTACTGGTTCTATAGAACCGGTAGTAACTCCACGATGATGCCACGGAGCCTGTTCCATCGGTGTCTTCGTGGGCGCCACCATCTTGGATTTTTGCTTCTGTCCCTGCGCAGAAACTAGTTTTTGATTGCTGCGTGCATGCGCGCATGCTTCACACGCACACTTGCAGCGTGACCCTGAGTGAACCAGCAGCAAAAATATTCACAACCCACCCCTGCTCTGTAGATAGCCTATGTGAATGACTTTGAACTCTTACACTTCTCTCTTCTGCTGCCCTGGTACTACATCAGAAGGCTGTCTTGCAGGCTGCAAGCATGAATTGCTAGTGATCATATGTCCCTCTTTCTCTGACTGGATATGCCTTTTACATTAGTTCATTTTATATCCTAACTTTCCTCTGGGAAATGAATCAGCAGACACAGGTCTTTCCTGTCCTTATATCTTCACATCATTAGTTTTGTGGGAGGGCTAGGATGAAAGACAGTGGACTGGTGTAAAGTATCCTCATGAGTTGCATGCCTGAGATTGGACTTCTTCCAGCCTAATATTTTAATAATGGCCATAAAGTCATGCTTGCTTGCTTCATTCCTTTTATGCCATACAGTCAAAGCTTTTGACTCCTGCATGATTTCAATTTTAAATAGAATTTCATTTTCATTAATGGTCTGTTACATACCATGATGCAGTGCTGTGATTTAGCAAAATAACAGAGTTGGGAGGGACCTTGGAGGTCTTCTAGTCCAGCCCTCTGTTCAAGCAGGAGAGACCCTATACCATTTCAGACAAGTGGCTGTCCAGTCTCTTCTTAAAAGCCTGCAATGAAGAAGCATCCACAAGTTCTGAAGGCAATTTCTGTTCCACTGATTAATTGTTCTCACTGTCAGGAAATTTCCCTTAGTTCTAAGTTGGATCTCTCTTTGATTAGTTTCCATCCATTCTTTCTTGCCTTGCCTTCTGGTGCTTTGAAAACTAGTTTGACCCCCTTGTCTTTGTGGCTCTGCTAAGTAGCCCCTCAAATATTGGAACACTGCTGTCATGTCACCCCCTAGTCCTTATTTTCACTAGACTAGCCATACCCAATTCATGCAACTGTTCTTCATATGTTTTAGTCTCCAGCCCTTTAACCGTCTTTGTTGCTCTTTTCTGCACTCTTTCCAAAGTCTCTATGTCTTAGCATAGCAATAGCATTTACACTTATATTCTTCTCCATAGCACTCTCTGGGTGGTTTACTACTTAGAAACATTCTTTGCATATTGCCCCCAACAATCTGGGCCCTCTTTTTACTGACCTCGGAAAGATGGAAGGCTGAGTCAACCTTGAGTCAGCTTGTAGGCAGAGTTTGACTTTAACCACTTTGCCACCATTGACAGAAGAATAGAAGACCTTGACTTACAACAGTTCATTTAATGCCTGTTCAAAATTACAAGGGCATTGAAAAAAGCATCTTATGACCATTTTTCATGCTTATGACCCTTGCAGCAACCCCATGGTCACATGTTCAAAATTCAGATTCTTGGCAGCTGATTCATATTTATGACGGTTACAGTGTCCCGGAATCATGTGATCCCACTTTGCGGCTTTCTGACAAGCAAAGTGAATGGGGAAGCCAGTTTCACTTAACAACTGTGTTATTAACTAAATAACTGCAGTCGTTCACTTAACAACTGTGGCAAGAAGGGTCGTAAAGTGAGGCAGAACCCACTTAACAAATGTCTCACTTAACAACAGAAATATTGGGCTCAGTTGTCATAAATTTGGGACTACCGGTGGCCTAGATACAAATCACTACTCTCTCTACTGCAGCAGAAAACCAGCCTTTTGCTCATCCTCATCTCATCCTCGATGTATCCATTATCTCAGCCAGCCTTTCCAGCAACAGACTTGTCATTTCTCTGCCATGATATCACATTTTTGCAAATGCAAGTTGCCTCCAGTTTTAAATTAATTGTTCTCCCGCATTTGTTGGTGTTTTTGGTGGACTCCAGGAAAAATGGAAAGCTAAAAGGCTTAATGAGTACAGGAAAATTTATTGTTAATTAGTTTTTTTCCCTTTTGATATTTTTACAGCTGCTTAACATTAGCTTCTTGTTTGATCACAGATTTCTTGAATAAATTAGAGGTTCCTGTGCTTATCAGTTTGACGATCTGCAATTGCTTTCAGCCTTCTGTAGTAATTCGATACACTTCTCATCTTTAGTTCTATTAACGGGCCTTAGATGGCCTTGTTGTTCCCACAAACTCTAAACTACAGCTCCCACAATCCTTTCTCAAAGGATATGCTGTTGGGATCTGATGGAGATCAAAGTCCAAAACATTTGAAATGCACCAGATTTGTCCTGCCATTTTAATAGCTCCCCCTGCCCCACTTCCATTCAATGATCTCCAATTCCTGAAGACTATCTGGACAAGTCCCTGCAGTTTTCTTAGCAAGGTTTTTCAGAAAGTGATTTCCCATTGCTACTTCCCAGGGCTGAGAGAGAATGACTGGCTCAAGGTTACTCAGTTAGTTTTATACCCCAAGGCAGGATGAGAACTCAGACTCTATAAGTTTCTAGTCTGATGTCTTAATCGCTACACTAAACTGGCTCTCTTTTTAAAAAAAATAGCAGAATAACAGACATTCAAGAAAGGACATTGAAGGTCTTCTAGACCAACCCCCTGCTTGTGCAGGAGATCCTATAGTATTTCAGGCAAGTGGCTGACAGTCTTTTCTCAAAAGCCTCCAGTGATGGAGCATCCAGAACATCTGAAGATAAGCCTGGTTAGGAAGTTTTCAAAGTCTTCACCGTTAGGAAGTTCTAGGTTGCTTCTTGTTTTGATTAATTTGATTAGTTTCCATCCATTGTGTCTTGTCTTCTGATGCTTTGGAGAATAGTTTGACTCCCTCTTCTTTGTGGCAGCTGCTGAGATATTGGAAGACTGCTATCATGTCTCCCCTAGTCCTTCTCTTCACTAGACTAGTTATACCCAATTCCTGCAACCTTTCTTCATATGTTTTAGCCTCCAGTCCCTTAATCATCTTTGTTGCTCTTCTCTGCACTTTTTCCAAAGTCTCAGCATTTTTTTTTGTATAATGCGGTGACCAAAACTGGTTACCACTACCCACTAACTTCATTCAAAGCCCATCCAAATATTGGGATGAAATATTAAGATTTTTTTTCCTCCCTCTCACTCTGGAAGATGTGCAGTTGCTTTAAAATGGTCAATAGTGTTTCCTTTGTCACTGTAGCACAATTTCCTTGCAATGCTAGATAACCACAAAAGGATGGACTGAATGTGGATAAATGTCTCTATGTATCACACACACACACACACACACAGAGTATTCCTTTGCTCTTCAAAGGTCATGGTTGTGCAATTAATTTATTGCATCTGGATTTTCATCAGCACCAGTTCAAATCATATAACGGCTGTTCCATTAGGAATGTGCATCCCTGGTACAAGTTGGCATTTATTCCTCTGCCATTCATCACAATTCAAGTATCCATTTAAATTGCATAATAACAAGAAGGGAGGGGAGGGGAGGAAGCACACAGGCAGCCATTGGCTTAGCCACTTTCTGTTTCATATATTGAATTTTCTTCTTATGTGAAGATAAATAGCCGCAGCTGTCCCTGATATTTTATGTGCCGACATTTTAATCTGGGGGACTCTGGAAAATTACTCCTGGAAGCCTTATCAAACTTCTTTCTGATATATTATTCACTTCCAGAGAGGTTGATTCATTTTACAGGGAATGGTAAGTGCCGAGAAGGAGCTGTCTGCATATCCTGATCTGCTTTGATTAGGGGTGTTGCAAAAGTAGTAAGATTTTAAGCTTGGCAATATAAGCAATCAGTAGAAATTTAAACAGAATCTACAAGAAGAAAGAAAGAAATTGCTGGCTTAGAATAATGGCATGGCATAAGAAGAGGAGCAGCAGGAATTAGAGCATAACTTGGTCCTAAAGAAGTTTCCTACATATTTTCTTTGGGATTAAGCATATTATCTGTAGACTTCCTATGACCTTTAAAACTCATAGATTTCATTGCAAGTAAGAACAATAAATCTGCAGGTTTTTGGAAAATGGGAGAAAATGAGCAAATATGAATCTTAGATCTCTCTCTCTCTCTCTCTCTCTCTCTCTCTCTCTCTCTCTCTCTCTCTCTCTCTCCTTTTGAAGCAGCTACAAGTAATCCTCATGATCACTGCTGATAAATGTAGGAAAATCCAATTGTCCTATGAACTGAGAAGTAGATGAATACGTTTCAAAGAAACAGGTCAATAGCATTAAAAATAGAAAAGAAAAACACAAGATTTTTTTTAAATTGTGCCTTCTCCTACCCTTTTTAAAAGAAAGGTTAGATTTGCAGCTGATAATTAGCCCATGTGGCTAATCACCTTTTGTAGTTGAAGAAATAGCTAAGTCATGAGGCCTCATCTGGAACTTCAAGATCTGCCAGAGCTTGAAGCAGGTCAATTTGCTTCTGTCTGGCTGCCTCCCTCTCATTAATGACTTAAGACTGTATACAGAGGTGGGTTCCTAACAGTTCGGTCCGGTTCTACTGAACTGTTAGTAACTTACGGGCATGGTTTGGTAGAACTGTTAGCAACCTGGGCCTGACGCCCCCCCCCCATGAGCCACTTCTATTGGTGGCGCCATAGGTACCACTATCTTGGATTTTGCTTCTGCATATGCACAGAAGCTTTTTTAAAGCACTGCTCATGTGCGCGCAAAGTGCTTGCGCGGCCACAGCACACCCCTAAGTGAACCTGCAGTAAGAAGATTTAGAATCCACCTCTGACTGTATAGACTGTATAGAAAAGAAAAGAAAGATGAATCTTTGCAGTAAATAGGTTCTAGGTTAGCAATAATAGCTTCAGAACAGAACAGATTCTTTGGACAACACTTCTATATCGTGGTGTCAAACTCATGTCATCATGGCAGCATCATGTGATGTATCAGGACTCCCCCCCCTTCGCTATACCGGGCATGGGCGTGGCCAGCGCGTGATGCGTCCAGCCCACAGGCCGTGAGTTTGACAGCCCTGTTCTATATTCTTGTTCCAGTAATGAAATCTCATCTATTTTTCTCCTATTAACTTGCTTCCTAACTTGTTTATTCACCTTATATATTTGTTGCTTTTTCTATATATTTACCCCAGTTGTTTAGATGATTTTCCCAACTCAGAGATGATAGATAATGCAGGTTTATGACAATAAGGCACCTTTCTAGAATTACCTCTCCTCCCCCCCCATTTCCATAAATATACCCATCTCTATGCAGGGAAATAGTAACTTGCAACATTTAAAATGGGAATGAAGAGAAGAGCCAATGTTTTTTGACTTTGCTGATAATGTGTGTTGTTGTTATTCAAAACTCATCTCCTGAAGTATGAAGTCCTCTTCACAGAAGATTTCTTCACTGAAGACTTTAACCTACCATGCTGATCTTGTGAATATTTTACTAATTCTCAGTCTAAGACTGGGAGAGGTATTTGGCCCAAAGTCACCAAGCTGGCTTCATTTAGTCCTTCATAGGAAGATCTAAACCCTGGTCTTCCTTGTCCAATCCAGCAGCTTAACTGCTACATCACACTGACTTTCTTTTTAGAATGCACACATATGTGTCATGCATGAAGGATCAGGATCACACATAAGTTCTAGTGCAGAAGATTTATTGCTCTTATTATACATGAAACTCGTCAACTAATGTGCAATACTAAATTGGCGCCACATAAGAGTTAATGGAATTAAAAGAGGGTTTGGACTTAGACCTTTTGTTGGAACATAATGACTCTAAGCTGATGACTTGCTTAACTCTGCCCCTTAATTTTGCCTACTCTGCTCCTACAATATGTATTAATAAAAGTCCTAACCTTCCTGTTGCCTTTTAGCATATTGTTAACCTTTTTCATGTTACCTTTATTATAAAAATAGGAGTCTATGAAATGGATAGCTATATAAATATGATAAACGAATAAATATTTAAATGAATAAATACATTTCCCTTGTATAAACAGTCAGCCCAGTTCCATGCAATCCTAATGTAACCTCAAGTGAACTCTGGACTATCAGATCTGGAATGAATAGGACATGAGCCTTCCATGCTCATCAGAAAGAAAATAGTTCTTTTACACACTTCGACTTTGAAAGTTCAGTACGCTTACCTGCATTAATTAACTTTGAAGTTAGAAAGGGTATATTTGCACTTTGCTTATGTACTGATGTCACTACATTCAATACATCTCTACAGTGTTGTACAACTTGGCATGTGTAGAGTTTGGCATAAGAAGATCATAGCACAAATTGCCTCCATTTATAAAAAAGGAAATGAACCATTGCCTCTAGAGTTGGGAGAAATTTATTGAGGCTTTGGAGGTGAAAAAAAAAAGTTGTAACATTCCCAGAGCCATTGAGCAGATTTGGAAGCAATTTCATTACATTCAGTCCAAGCATCACATTCCTGTTCAGAACTGGAAAAGAAATGCACATTTGCTCTCAAAGCCAATTGCCCATTCTTTCTGATGCATTTGGGCTCCAGCGGTTTTATGAGAACTTTCTTCTGTTTATTGCAATAGCCTGCTTGAGCTGAAAAGACTTGATCCATTTTCTTTCAATTGTGATCTTGATCCATTTTCTTTCAGTTGTGGCAGGAAATGCTCACTGACTTTATTAGATTTTTGCTTGAAAAGGTCTTTATCTCTTTTGCAAGATTCTTTCAGCTCTGAAATATTGGGCACTCCTTCAATCTATTGGCTTAGCTAGTTCCTTTTATTATTGCCATTCCAACTATTTGAAAGCCTATCTTTCAAAAAAAGACATTTGGCAGAGGAGTTGTGATTGAGGTTATCCTTTCTGCCATATTGGACTTTCACGGTTCTTTGGAGGAAAATCCCAAGATAAATGGGTGTTCAGTTATTGCTGATGAGATGGATAGAGAGAGGAAATCCGAAATGATGTATTAATTGCCGTGCACAATATAAGGCTGCATACAAAGTGACATCTTTATAGAAGTGTCCTTTGAAATCAGCAAAGTGGAGTCAAGGACTGTTTTACTGTCACTGTTTGCATTTGGATCGAGACATAAAAGTTTCTTTCTGTGAACTGAAGTTTGGATTCAGTCAAATTCATTGACTTCTTGATCATTCTACCTTCACTTGTTAAAATAAGACGCTCTAGAAAATTAACATATTTAAAACAAAATGAAAGAAGTATGTGAAGTGGGATGGTTATGGGTTATTTTTTTTGTACAGATTTTATACATTCTGTGCAGATGAATAATAACTAAATTAGCAAAAGCAGAATCATTAAAATATTCCAGTTTCAAAGGGTAAGCAGAGTTTTTGTTCTGTTAATTCCCTTCTGAATTTTAAATTACCAGTCTTGGAAAAGGACTTAGGCCTGCCAAAACATATTTTTTACCTGATCTCTCTCCCTATATGATTATTCAATTGACCTACCCAATGGATGTGTGAATGAGATCTACTTACATCAAATGGATTGAAATAAAATTGATTCATGGGACAGCCATGCATATAAGGCAGCAGGAACTAATAGATGCACATTTGCGAATTAGTCTGCTAGGAAATCAGTATTCATGGCCACACATGGTATATTTTATATTGTGATACTTTGCTTATTTTGAATAAGCAGTTATAAATAAAAATTGTCTGTCAAGATTGGGTTATCTGATTTTGAATTTATCATAGGAACTTTCTCTAAGTACTAAATATCCGGCATCTTTCAAATCAAGTCTAAAGACTTCGAGGGACAAATAAAATCTCCCTACTTTTGTAATAATTTGTCATTTTCTGCATCCCTTGCCCCCCTCCCCCCCAAATAAATATTAATGTGGACAATGAGGTTGCTAATTTGGAAAATTATTTCACAGATAGAGGAAAATCTGCAACAACGCATTATTATTCCTATTATTATTCCACCCTCTCAGAAGAAGTCACTACAAGGGAGGTGCCTCACTGTCCCACAGTGAAAATACATACTGTACATTGTGGATAGTTAGAATGCAGTGGGTATCAATTTTAGAAACAATGTCATTGTAGGTTATCTCCTCGTAAGCAGATGTGTTTTTTAATTGGAGCCTACAGCTTGACTACATTTCTCGTTTTAAAAATTGCAAACTTTTAGATAACCAAATTGGGTTGGTGAGAGATACATAATTTGTTTTCTGCCTCTGAACTGTTCATCTCCTATTGCTCAAAAATGATGTTAAATTACATATCATATGAGAACCATTTTGGTGTAATAGTTAAAACAACAGGGTAGAAACTTGGAGACTGTGAATTCTTGTTCTGTCTTAGGCCCAACGCCCGCTGGGTATTCTTGCCCCAGTCACTCTGTTTTAGCCCTAGAAAGGAAGCAATGACAATTGAAAAATCTTGGAAGAAAACTGTATGTGTGTGTGTGTGTGTTATTTATATCCCGTATTTTCTCCATGGGCTCATAATCCATCTCCATCACCTGCCCTGCTCCACAAAGGTTTTCTCCTCACAGTATTATAAACCCTCCCTACTCCAAAATTGATCATATGGAATTTTGAACCTGGGTCTCTTCAGTTCTGCTTTAATACTATACCTCCCATGGTAAACAGCAAAGGGTTGATTATGCAAAGATTTAAAAGCACCAAAAATAAATAAATAAATAAAAGGGAACATTTTGCTGCTAGAGGTGAGGTCCATCCTCACGCTTTCTGGAAGGGCCTTAAAACTTGATTCTGCTGATTGGACCAGGATGAGGGAGTGCTATGTTGGAAGTGATTGATGGAGATAAAAGCCCATCCTTCCACACCATTCACCCTCTTAGTTCTTAGCCTTTATTTAACTGTTGTTAATTTTAATGTTTTTATATTCGTGGTTTATGCCATTGCAAGTCACCCAGAATCATTTTAGATAAAGAGGTAGATGGCATATAAATAAATAAAAAACAAAAAAACACATACATACATACATACATAAATACATAAATAAATACATAAATAAATAAATAGGGTCTCTCAGAGAATAAAACTGGTGCTGGCAAGGGCATTTCAGAGCACCATTGGCAAGATCCTGCCTGTAATATTGTCTGTGCTTGCTCAACAAAGGGTAGTAGCAATAGCACTTAGACTTATATACGGTACCACCCAAAGTATTTTACAACAGTCTCTGGGCAGTTTATAATGTTAGCATATTGCCCCCAGCAATCTGGGTCCTCATTTACTAACCTCAGAAGGATGGTAGACTGAGTCAACCTTGAGCCCTGTCAGGATCGAACTCCAGGCTGTGACCAGAGTTTGCCTGTTTACATAGAGTTTGCATTCTAACCAGTGAACCACCAGGGCTTCTTGTGATAGAATTATAGAACAAAAGACGGAGCAATTTTCTGTTCTAACACTGGAGACAACAGTAGTAGGAGAGGATCATCTGTCTCCTTTCTTGCTTATGCAAATCTGCAAAACAAGAAGCTACATTAGATAGAGGTGTTTGATCCCATATTCACACACTTGCCATGAATAAAAATGCACCTTTGCTAGATGTTATGTTTATTTCACCAGCAGATATTTGTGGACTGCCCTAATGCAGTCTTAGTTTCTCAGTTAATACATTTCTAGACTGATTTTAAATTAAACATTGATAGAAATTGACTAGGTCAGACCTGGAGTTAAATAGTGGTTAGACATATTTTTGAAGCTTTTCAAGGTTGCATATATATATATAATGACCATGTTATAGAGGTCCAATCTCTGTCCAACTCAACTGCCAGTTTTATTCTAAGGCAGTATCTTTTTATTCTGACTAGTAATCTTTTAGTGTGGGATTTATGGGAAAAGAAGAATTCAGATTTATTCCCTGCAGGATTTCCAGTAGAATTGATATTAATCCCTACAAATTGCTTACTTATTAGTGTTTTTATATATAGATGTACACATAAAGAGAAAGAAAAGGGCAACAGGAGAAGGAAAAAGAAGGAAAGAAATGTTTAAATATGAAAGAATAAGAATTGAGAATGGGTGCAATTTTCTCCTAAATTGGTATTAATACCAATATTCATTAAAATTGGTTTCAATATGCAATATTTTCCATTTTCCAAAACCCTTTGCTCAAAATAGTGCTACAATAGTACAACTATGGCTTTTCCCCAGGCAGTCCAATGCCAGTTGAAAACTTTGCAAATATAATTCCAATTGGTACAAGTTCTACTAGAAGGACATTGGGTTAAATGGACTGAGAAACAGATGTACCTTGAGCTATATCAGGAATATTGCTATGATCAAGGAATCAATTTGCTCTCCCTTAATTTCAACCAATGCAGCTTGAATTTTCAGCCACAATTACTTCATTTCAAAAGAAAAAAAAATAGATTGTACATTATTCAGCCATAGCTTGCTTTAAAAAGGAAAGAAAGAAAGAAACTTTATTCTAGGATGTAGCAAATACATGTTCAGATGGCTTTATAACTCACATCAATAAATGCTTCCTATTAGAAATGAATTAGCCTGCATACTGCAAGGGAAGTGATTACATTGGCTATGGGGGATGCATAAGTACCCATCTGTGAATTAATTGAGGCTGCCCTTAAGTCACCCTTATTGAAATACTAGCATTATGGTCGCAGAGTCATTTCATATTGAAAATCTTCCTATAATAATGCTGAACATTATGCTCTCCCATGAGCCAAATAATTGGTGAAGGTCAAGGTCCTTGTTCTTCTTCTCAACAATATTTAGGCAAAAAAAATTATACTGTTAGTGTAGCCTTTCAAAGGGTATTTGCTATACATTCCATTTGAAGCATCATTTTAAAGAGAATGAGGGACTGAATACAAATTAATCCCTCTGTCATTGTATTGCAATTCTTAGTTGATATTTGGTAGGCATCAGTTGGAAAACATCTGTGCATACAGTTGGAGGCATGCACACAGGGCCTAAGAAAAATATTTCCCTTTCTAGATTCCACATCTTCCTGCCTTGTAGAGGAAGGGGAACGAAGATTTCATAAAATTAATACCTCCCGGTGTGCACCTTCAATTTTTACAGAACTGGTTTTCTTGTGACATCCCACCGAGTCTACTAACTGGGTTTTTTCCGTTTAGCACTGACTCCATTTAGTATTTTGAGATCAAAGTTCATGTCCTGCTATGTGCTCTGACTCTGCAAATGTAATGCAGAGGCAACCAGATTATTTCTATGTTTGCTGTATTTTACTGTTGCACATATGGATTTCTGCACATTGAATAAATGCTACACAAAAAGAAACTAAGGCAATAAGATGTAATGAACAGTGTAAATGTTGGGCTCATAATTTATTTCTTTGCTCATTGATCTTTTGCAGTGCTAGATAGCTAAGCATGAAATTTTCTAGGGGATATAAGCCTATTTCAGTTCCTATAGCTACGTGCAATGTTTGTTGTATTGTCAGCTCCAAACTTCAAAATTTAGGGCTATTGCACGCTTGTTGTGCTACACCAGGGATGTCAAAGTCGATTTCAATGAGGGCCACATCAGGGTTGTGTTTGACCTCGGGGGCCAGGGTGGGCATGGCCAGGGTGGGTGTGACCAGCTTGGGTGGGTGTGGCTAGGTTGTGTCGTGGGCATCTGTGATGGCCTGAGTGCTCTGCCAGTGAAAACGGGCTCCTGAGCTCCATGCATGCAGCCCACCTGAGTTCTGTTTTCACTGGCAGAGGGTGGCAGGAGGCCGTCAAAGCTGAAAACGGAGTCCAGGAGGGCAGTGCACGGCCTTCCTGATCTCCATTTTCACTGGCAGAGGCACCACGAGCCAGTCCTGTTCTGTTTCTAGGGTGGCCCTGTGAGCCAGATCTAAGCATCCTGTGGGCCGGATTCAGCCCCTGGGCTTTGAGTTTGACACCCCTGTGCTACACGTAAGACTAGGTATCATTATCTAGTTAGCATGAATTTGAGCAACTGGATATCTTGGAATGAAATTATGCAAGAGTTTTAAAAAACTTTGTACTAAAATCTGCCTTGAATTTCCAGAAATGGTTTCTTCCTTTATAAACATAAATTTCTGTTTTCCAGCTTTTTCCATGGTACTTGAAAATGTATTGTGAATTTCTTCTGGTCATGTTTTTGAACTTATTTCAAAAAGAAATAAGGACTTGCCTCTCATTAGTTCACCTATGGTTGTCCAATAGCAAGCTGAAAAATTTGAAAGTTTCATGCTCAGATTTTCTGAATTGTTACTTAAGCAAACACATATTTATGCTACCATTCTCACTTTTCACATTTCAGTCTCATCTAAATCTCAAACTATTCAAATGTTTGGCATTTTTGTATTCAGATGTTTGATGAACATCCGGGGCATTCTTGCTTTGTGTTCATGCATTTTGAGCCTATGTGCCAAATAAAGAGTTATTTTCTGCTACATGCAAAACAGCACAATTGCAGTTCATTCAGTTACAGAATGAGAGAACATTTTTGAAAGTTCTTTATGTTGTATCCTAACACTGATACTTGCAGTTGGCTACAAAAGCCAACCATATTTTCAGCCATAGTGCTTTACCAAAAAACTACTCAGTATTTTTTTATCATTTCCATTCAATTTGCTGGAAAATAATTTTGCAGAAGTATTCATATGAGGCAGACAAATTGATTATTTGTCATCAAGTTGTTCTTGACCCTTAATGTTCACATGCATCTGTTCTTCAGGTCTACCAACAGTGCACCCATGACTGCTGTAACTAAGTCCACCCACCTTGCTGCTAGTCATCCTCTTCCACTTTTCCTAGCATTAGACTCTTCTCCAGAAAACTAGGTCTTTGTGTAATGTGTCTGAAGAGGTAGACAAAAAGTGGGTAGAAATGTCATTCCTTTCAAATCACCATCACCCCGTGATGATGATGATGATCATCATCCATCATTATCATCATCGTCCCCATGATCTGCAGATTCTAAGACTTTCAGTTTAATCCAAGGGAAATATCTATCTATCTATCTATCTATCTATCTATCTATCTATCTATCTATCTATCTATCTATCTATCTATCTATC